>PVLD010003232.1:0-95473 GCA_004027595.1 Dinomys branickii
TATATTCTGTATAATTTTGTATTTTCAGTATTGTTTATGGCTTATTCTGGTTCATATGTCTCCATTCTTTGGTCTTTAAAATAAAATTTTTTAAAAAATCAAAGAAGGGCTGGGGATGTGGCTCGGGGTAAAGGTCCTGGGTGCAATGTTCGATGCCTATCTGTCTGTCTGTCTTAAAATTAGAAAGGAAGAACCAGAGAGGACGTTATTCTGCAAGATTGAACTGCTATCATGTACTTGTTGTCATGTATCTATCAAATGTTTATGGGGCACAGCTTAGTTTCAGAACTAAAGTGAAAACCCTCTGGGACATGGTCTGGTCCCTGCTGTGGGAGGTACTCTGACAGGCTCTGGGGCTGTGGGAGGCATCGCCTGTCGTGGGGATGAACTCCAGCCTGGTGCAGGACTGCGTTAGTCAGTCAGGTGCTGCTGCAGAACCAGGCACTCCGCACCCCACCTAGTTAGAACTATGAGCATGTGTGAGCTCACTGTTTCTGGGGATCAGCAAGCTGGGTGTAGTTTATTGGGGAGCCTTCAGCCCAGGGGCCACTGCACTACAGTGTGGGGGTCTACAATCAGCTGAGCAGTGGATGTGTGGCGGACTCCCCCAAGCATGCTGTCCTTGCTGCCTGTAGCTGGGGTCAGGGTCCCCCCAGCAGAGCAGCTGCACCACAGAGGAAGGGTACTGGGACAGAGTGGGGAGAGAAGAGAGGGGCCTGGCACGGGAGCCAGGCCCTGGGGATCCCCACCCCTAGTGTACCCCATCCCTTTGCCACATTCTGTTTGTTAGGAGTGAATTGCTGGGTCTGGCCCACGTTTGGGGAGAGGAGATTGTGCAGGACAGGAAGACCAGAAGGAGTCACATGGGATGATGGTCAGAGGACACTGGGCCTTCAGGGGTTAGCAGCAGGGCCCCACAGCTGGTCCTGTGCAGAGAAGGCTGTGTGTGAAATCATGTGGGGGGAGAGACGAAGACAGAGACGGGGAGGGAGAGGGGAAGAGAGAGAGAGGGAGCGGATCCAGGCTGAAGGGCAGGCTGCCCTCCGAGGAGCTGAGAGCAAGATGACTTTGATACTAATTCTGTTACCCAGGGCAAGGACCGCATCTCCCAACCCCATGCGAGATTCCTCCCTTAGTGCTCCCTTGTGTGCTCTGTGTGGTAACCGAGCGTTAATGAGGGGACCAGCAGTGTTTTATACACATAGCAGATCTTCTTTATATAGCAAGATAAACCCAGCCTCTTTGCAAAATTGGTCAAAACCATGGCACATTCCCAGTAGTGCACATTAGAAATCATTACAAATGCAGAGAGCATGACTAGAATGTCCAGTGGTCAGAGGGAAGAGATTCTCACAGACCTTGGAATGCATGTATTTAGATTTTTAATAAAATTTTACACTGACCTATAACAGAGGGGAGCACAACAACTAGAGGCAAATCCAAGTGAATTTTCATGAGGAAACCTCAACCTCGTCTTGTAAACTCCATTCAGACGTAGGAGTAGAGCACTGTCCCTCCCGACCCCTCCACGGCACCTCCACCACAAATGCTCTCCTCCCCGAAGACAGCCTTCGTGCTGGCTCCTGTCAGTGTGGAGCAGCTCGGCCTGCTTGGACGTTGTATAGATGGCATCACACAGCGGGTGCTCTTTGCACTTACTGTGCATCACTCATTTTCATGGGATTGTTGTGGGCGATAATGGTTGGTTCATTTTCACTGCTGCAGAATATCTGGTTAATTAGGCCTAGTTTATCTATACATTCTAGAGTGAACAGACATCTAAATTATTTCCAGTTTGGGGCAGTGATTAGTGTTGCTGTAACTATATGGGATCATAACCGAGGATATGTACATGTCCGCCTTTCTATATGGGATTATACCCGAGGATATGTACATGTCTGCCTTTCAGTTGGGTCTCTGCCTAGGAGTGGGACTGCTGGGTTGTGGGTACATATACACTAGGGTTTAGCAGTGTGATGCTTCATTTTAATCGTGCCAGCTTGCCTGGTTTGGGAGCCTTCCTGCTGGGCCAGTACAGCATGCTTCTGGGCGTGTCTGGGTGGATTGTGGAGGCCTGGCTCTGGGGTCTGTATCTGGTCCCTGGGCTCTTCTCCTCCTCTTTGCCTCCTTGCCTATAAGGTGAGAATCTTCGCCGCCTTACAGCTTTCTACCCTGGCATCTCTCCTTGGAGCAAGCCTGCCATGGACTGAGCCCTCCGGAACCACAGGCCACATTAAACCTCCGGCCTTTAGGTCCCAGGCACTGGTTACCTTGTGCCAGTGACAGGAAAACTGGCCAAGATGTTCTCCAAGGGGGATGCACTCATTCTACTCCTGGGAGCCACGGTTCTGGGTTCCATGTGCACTGCATCTCCACTCCTACCAATACTTCATATTTATGATTTTTAATGGTCATCTGTTTCAGAGGAAGAGCAGGGACATCCCACTGAGGCTTAACTTTCATTTCCCTAATGGCTGATATTAAGCCCAGTGCCGTGCGACTGATTTTCAAGCATCTTCTTTGGGAAGTGTTTGCTGTTGCTATCACTTATTTCCCTGTTGGGTTCTTTCTGTCACTGCTTTGCCAACTTCTTTATATATTGCACTAGTTTTCCTAGACAATATATAAAGAAACTTAGCTAGTTTCCTTTACTGGCTATGAGAAACACAGACTGGCCGTATTGTCTGGAGCAGTTCTGGAGGCTGGAAGTCTGAGACCAACATTGGTTCTTCCTGAAGGTGCTCGAGAGAATCTGCTCCATGCTGCTCTCCTGGCTGCTGGGGTTTGTTGATAATGTCTGGTGTTTCTTAGCTCAGTTTCCAAATAAGGTCTCATTCTGAGGTTCTGGGACCACAGTTTTGATGCCTGAATGTTGGGTGGTCCCAGGCCAGCCCACAGAGTATCTATTTTACAAACTCTTCCTCCAGGTTGTGTTCTGCAGCTGCCCCTTCTAACAGTGCTGTAGGAGATTAAAGATGCCCGTGTGAAGGGTCTCCTTTTCCTGCTGAGTGCTTTTTGACCTCTCCCTTGAAGCTTGGTGTCCCTTTTTTCTGCTTAACCAGCTGAACAGGACAGAGTCATGCTGGACCAGCCTGGGTCCAGCCCTTGAGAGAAAGGGCAGGTTCCCTCCAGGGAGACGTGCTCTTAGGCATTGCCACTGGCACCAAGCTGTGAGAAGCCACGCCCTGGAGAGGCTGCTGTGTAACCAGCACGAAACAGCTGATCAGCTGGCTCTGCACACCATTGCCCAGGGACGCTAGGTGACCCCTCGGCTACCTACAGCACAGCAGGTCTCCTCCCGCAGAATCACAGGAGGAGCAAATGGTGGTTCTTGAGTTAGTAAGCCTTGGTGACCAGAAGTTCTGAATGTTACTGTACTCCTGATATGGCAGCCTTTTTCTTCAGTGTTGGTGTTAAGGAACAGTTCACTGCCTCCCAGGTGGAAGCTGCTATCTTCTAGAAACTATATCACGCCTTTCACCTTTTAACCTGTATGACCTAATGATCTCGAGTGTGGCCCAGTCATGGCTTTGTGTATGGTATAATGCAACGGGCATCTTCCTTTCCTATTTAATGGTTCCTATTTTACAGTGTCTTTATCAGTCCATGTCTGCAGTGCAGACTGGCCACATTCCTGGATCCGTGTGCACAACACTTCTTCGTCTGTTCTTGTCCCCACCCCCGCCCCCCCTCCATCTCCAGGTCCTCTTCGCATTTGGGAGAGAGCCATCTTCCTGTTTCCTACTATCTATCTTTCATTTTGCTGTTTGATGTACTTATGCTTTGGGGTTCTCATGTGAGACAGCCTCAGTGCAATAAGATATTTTGAGACAGAGACCACATCTTTTGACAGTAGAGTTATAATCTATTTTAAGTGTTGTTGCTCTCTTCCTGTGCCTAACTTATAAATTTGATCATAAACTTGATCATATGTACAGAGGAAAACACCCTCTGTACGGGGTGCTGTACTCCTCAAAGCTAGGGCACCCTGGGGGCCTGACTGCTCACCCCCCAGGATAAGGGGAGACAACTGCATGCACTGGTAGCTAGTAACATGTGATTAGGGGGGCCCACAACCCCAGCACCATGTCTCCAGGAGACCCAAGAGTTCTGTACTCAGGTTTCCAGGGTTTGCTGCTTTCCGGGTTTCTGGGACTGCAGAGCAGAGTGAGGGCTGAAGCGCGTCTGCATGTACTTCCCATGCACAGCCAGTGGTTGTGCGTTTTCCAGCACAGCTGGCTGAGGCCACTAAGCAGTCTGGTGGCTATGTGCACCCTGCGCTGCTGGCCACAGGCCATCCTGTCTGGGCCAGGGTCTGAGCACCTCCCCAGGGCCTCTTTCCGGGTACAGGCATGGCTCCTGCCTCCTAGAGCGCTAGTCTTGTGTCCTCAGGCCAGTGACACTGCACCTCATTACATTCAGGAGGAGCGAGGCTGTGACAGCCGCTGCCCGTGACTCAGCTGGCTCCGGACTCAGCTTCCCTCTGAGTCATCAGCCGGCTCTGCTTTCGAGGACAGCGTGTGGCACAGCCACCCCTTTCCAGGGACCCGCTGCCAGCCCCTGCCTGCCTTGGCTCTCTCCATGCCCAGTAGTGGAGAGACAAACTCTGCAGGCACCCAGAGGATGCAAGGGACACGTTTCCAAGGCCAGGTCATGGGATGCCTGTGTTTTGGGTCTAGTTCAGGATTGCCCTATATGACCTTGGGGTCACCAAAGCACCAGTGCAGAAAGTAGCAACTCCCCAGGTCCAACCCCAGGTCTGCAAGCTGGATCCAGTCCACTGACCATTTCCTTCTGCTCCAACGGTGCCAACTACACGCACACAAGCATGGGCAGTGACAAAATGAGTGGTGAACAAATCACAGCCTTCACTTCAGGGTCTGGACCAGACCCGTGCTGGCCTCAGTACACACACACACACACACACACACACACACACACGCAATCCCCCTAATGGTGGCCCTGCTGCTTTGCTCCTAGGACCCCAAATGGGACAGAACCTGTTCCCATAACCTTATCTCTGTCAGAAGGGAAAATACAGTTCCAGGGTGTCAACTTCTCCAGCGCTCCCCAGCTCTGTGACCACTTCAACCCCAACTCCTTTGGGGAGGTTTCCACTAAGCCCCTGGCCCAGGGGTGAGGTCCACAGCCTGGGGCAGGGAACCTGGGCTGGGAACCAGTGAGAGGAAGCATAAACCCCATTTCTGCTGGGGCCAGAGGGTCTTTCAAGGGCAGCGAGGAAGGGTGGATCCTTGCAGCTGATACAAAGTCCCTGAAAGGGGAGCGAGGAAGCTCAGAGCCGTGCAGCAAAACCAAGCTGGGAGCGGTCCAGTCTGCCTGCCCAGGGCTGGGCCTCCCGCACCTTCACCGCGGAGCTCAGACAGCGGCCTGGGCGGAGCCGCGGCTGGGGCGGGCGCTGGCGGCTGCCTCGGTGTCGGTGTCTGGCTGTCCCGCTGCCCGGCTGCCCGGCTGTCCCTCCGAGCTTCTGTCCAGGCACGGAAGGCGTGAACAGAGCAGAAGAACGCCGAGCGCAAGGGGCCCGCAGAGCCACTACCGGGGTAGGAGTTTTCTCGTTTCTTCGCTGAGAGTGTTTCTCCCAAACCCGTCCCAGGCAGGGGCGCGGTGGTAGGGACCCGCTGCTGAGCCCGGCGCATGTGCTCGCGGCTGTGCCGGGTCCCGTAAGGCCACAGCAGCGAGGTGAAGGTCGCGGGGTCCCCACCCTCCTGCCGTGTCCCAGAGCGCGGTCGGTCGTGGTGCCCTGCCTTGGGGAGGGCAGCGGTGCGGCTCCTCCGTGCGAGGCGCAGATCCGGCCGTGTGGCCGTACGTCGCTGCGGGCCGGGGCGCAGCTCACGGACTGTAGCCCCGCCTGTCGACCTCCCCTGGCGCAAAGACCCCGCCAGCCTGGACAAAGTTTGGGATCCTCGTGGGGCCGCGGCCTCCGGTGGGAGCTGGGTGCAGGTGGAGTGAGCGCTGCAGACCCGGCTCCCCTCTCCCTTCAGGTCGGATGTTCCACCTACACCTGGGCCCTGCGTGCCCTGCGCACCCGCATAGTGCTTCAGCAGACAGTGGAGCCCCAGCCTCTGCCCTGGGTTGAGCATTCCCAAGGCTCAAACCTGAACCCGCAGTCTCACTCCCCAGTACCCTGGGTGCCCACCTGGAGGCGCTTCCCCTGCCTTAGGAAGACCTGAGGCCCCACTGGGGCAAAGTCCCTCCAGGACCCCGAGGAAAGGGCTGGTGAACTGAGGTCCCTGTGTCCTTGGAGCTTCCCAGGACAGCTCAAGAGCAGAGAGCTGGCTGGTCCCGGAGTTCAGGCTGACCCCTCTGCAGGTGCAGCTGCCTGCCTCCCTGGGGAGCCCCCAGCAGCAGTGGTTGAAGGGAAGGTGCAAGGTCCGACTCTGACCCTCTGCTGTCAGCTGCAGGTGATGGGGTGACCTGCAGGGTGCTGAGCTGGGATCAGGTCCAGAGCTGGGGATGGGCCCAAGAACCGCAGTCAGCAGTGGTGGGGAGCTCTGGATTCTGCCCAGAGATGGAGGAATCACTGCGGAACCTGGGAGAGGTCAAGGGGCACCCAGTCTGTGCCTCTCTAATATAGCACTACAGCTGGAAGATGGATGTCTTGTTTGCTTCAGTTGGGTGGCACCTTAAGCTGTGCCAGGGAGAAGCTTCTCCTTGGGCAGAGTTGACAGTCAGGAAGACATATGGGCCACCCCTACCCATAACATGATTGTGGGTTTTACCCCAGGAGGGCCACTGCACTTCTGAAGTTATCTGGAGCCCTGGACTGGGCCTGGTGGGCCAGGCAGGAGGGGTCCTGGACCTGGAGAAGGACTGGGGCTTGTCTTTCTGGTTTCCTCACTGCTGTGACAAAATACCCAATGCCAGCAACTTAAGGAGAGGGTTTATTTTCTTCGTGCATCTGTCCAAGGTCAGGCAGCTCCAGAGAACAAAGAGCAGGGCAGAGGCCCCTGGTAGAGGGGAGCTGCATGGCACTCAGGAAGCAATGAGAGGGGAGGAGTGCTGGTCCCAGCCCTGGGGCAGCTCCTGGTCTCTCGCAGGTTGTGCTATGCCCAGTCTTGTGTCTGACCCTGAGTGGGGCTGACACTGCACGTGCCAGGCGGGACCAGCACAATGTGGTGTCAGTGCGCACATGTGCACAGGGTCCATCCTGTCCCTGTCACCCCTGGGGCTGGTTATGTCCTAGTCCCCCAGGGAGGCTGCCTGACCTGCCCAGGGTCACGGACAGAGCCCTTTGTAGTCACTGTGGGAAGAGGCCTGGGCTGGGCACCTGGCTCCATGGCCACCAGCTGTGCCAGCTGTGACTCACAGTAGACCTGGCCTCTCTGACCCATGGCACCAACCTCACAGACGGTGTCTGACATCCTAGGAGCCGCTTCAGGCTCCAGAGAGCATTTCCAAATGGGATGAAGGGTGAGAAGAGGGGCCTCCTGCTGAAAGCAGGCCTGTCACAGTTTCTAGGGTAAAACACCCTGTCCCGCAGCCAAGCAGCAGGCTAAGGGCTGCCCAGGCCGCTGCACAGCAGCCGCTGCATTTTCCCAGGGGCGTCCCCCTTTCTGCACAAAGAGCTTTCTGGGCAGAAAACACCCAGTAGCTTATAATTGGAGAAACACTCATTCCAGCTCCCTGCTGTGCCCCATCTCTGTGCACAGGTAAATAAAGCTTGTTAGCTGGATGCCCTTTTTAGTGGTCATGGCTTTTCTGTTTGTGTGCAGGGTCCTCTGTGTCTGCCGAATTCCCTTCTGTGTGTGTTTCTAGTTTGGGGCTCTGCCGCCCAGAGACAAGGGCACAGAGGACACAGCATGGGGGGATTCACTCCTCAGGAAGATTGAAGGAGCGGGTTCTGGTGCCAGGTTCCTGGAAGCCTGGTCTCAGCTCCGTGGTGCCAACCCCCCAGGGACATGGATTTCAACCCTAGAGGGGCCTGGGCGGGGACTGCATGTGTGTGGGTGCTGCACTTGTGGGTTGTCCCTCGTCCACCTCCTTCCTGTTGCGGAGCATGTGGCCACCCTGCTCTGGGGAGAGGCTGCAAGACAGAAGGCGAGGCCAACAGTCACCATGTACACCCTCGGAGTGAGGCCAGGCCTGTGGTGACTGGGCATGGAGCTGGGGTTGTGTGGGGCGTTCAAGCTGTAATGTTTGAGCTTTTGAGGAGATGTTTTCATGTCTCATTTGTGTGATTTTAAGTAAATAAATAAAGGGCATCACCTACCTGCCACCCACGAATTGGGGAGTTGGAGGGGAAGAAAGGGAGGAGGACTCCCAAGTTCATCAGGACGAAACCTCAACGACATGCTTAAGGATTATGTTCTCGCTCTGTTTACCCTGTGGTAAACCAGGCCACTACTGTTTATTTCAGCATTAGTGCTAGGACCTTGGCACCAACACTTCAGGCTTGCCCAACATGATGGCTCAGGCCTGAAATCCCAGCGCTCATGAGGCTGAGGCAGGAGGATCACCACATGTTTCAGGCCAGTCTGGGCTACATAGTGTGTTCAATACCAGCCTGGGCATCCGAATGTGCAGAGAGCAGAGGCTTTGTAGGTGTCCTCCTGCCCCACAGAGCTGAGGGTGACTCAGGAGGACAAAGCCAGCATTCGGGAATGCGCCAGTGTGTAAGACATCACGTGACTGTGCCTGCACTTTCAGATTGTACACATTTGGATGGTTCAGTAAAGCAAAAGAAAAGCCGCTGTCCTCTTAAAAGAAAAATAAACAAAAGGAGACTTTGGAGAAGAGCATGCAGTCCCACAGACATCTTGCAGCACCGCTGCTGTCCCCCACAAACTGTGGCTCTCGCTGTAACTACTGAGCACCTACTACAGCCTGGTGTGGGGACCCCACCATCTCCCTCAGAGCTGCTCCAAACCAGCTTTCATCTTGCACCTGCTCTGCTCATGAACCCTCAGTGGTTCCCAGGCTGCAGAGTAAAATGAGCTGAGTCACAGTCCTGTCTTCCTGCGCCCCCAGCACCCTGCCTCTGGCCAGGGGTCTGATCACTGCTGCATCTTGGTCCCATTTGCCTGGTGAACTCTTACTTATCCTTCAAAGCCCAGCGTGACCATTCCCCTCTAGTACCTCTGTCTTGTGTAGATCTCTGCTCCCGCACTGGACTGTGAGTTCCTTAAAGAAATCACCCATGGGTCTGCAGACCCTGGCCCAGGCCTGGGTGAGCATTTCAGGTGGGAAGGGGATCGTGTGCTCCCTCTCCCTCGCTCCAGCCCCTGGGCTTCTTGACCACCCAGTTCGAGGCCTGTGGGAGTGACTGGGCGTTGTCCCACAGTGGAGGAGGTGCTGGCCCTGGGGTTCTCCAGGACCCACACAGTCCATGTCAGGCAGCTGGGTGGGCGCAGGTATGTCTGCAGGGTGACTGGTGCCGAAGCTGGGGCTGACCTCATGCCACAGGTTCCCCACTGAAGGAGGAAACCCAGGGTGCGACCGCCCTCACCTGTCCTGCCTGAGGAGTCCAAGTCCACTTATGCTCTGAATCATATTGAGCCCACGGCATGAGGGACCGGAACAGCCCAGGCCTGTATGAGCTGCTGCTAAAGCTGGTGCCGTCACAGGCACCAGGGTGCAGAGACGGGGGGGGGGGGCAATCCTGTGCCCTGCCGCTGTCCTCTGGAGCCCCTGCAGCCGGGGCACGTGGAACCTGCCTGCTGCGCTCCAGCTGCTGTCCACTCCAAGTCTGTCTGGATTGCAATCCCTGCCGCTATTCCTGGACCCAGACCTTCTTGACAGACGTGCCCAGGATCCAGCCTTGGCTGCCAGTCCAGCTCAGGCAGGGACCCCTAGATCCAGCCCTAGCGCCGTCTCTGTGACTTTGACTGAGCTGCTAAACCTGTCTGAGCTTTTGCTCCCTAATGGAATGGAAAATTAAAATAGTACCTAGGACACAGAGTCCTGGGAAGAGTGAAGATTGTAATAGCCTGCTTGGCACGGGGCCAAAGGGACACACCGCAGCTCTCCGCAAATAATAACAAAGCAGCAGTGGTTCCCGAGCGCCGCTGGCGCAGATCTCTGTGCGTTTTCCGCACACGAGTCCTGTGTTAAGGACAGCATTAGAACAGCCCTAGTAAGGGGGCCTGTCACTCTGCCCACGGCCCCCAGCTGCTCCCTCTGGGGCTGGGAGTGGCACACAGTCTCCTTGTTCCTCCCCACCCTGCCCTAGTGTCCCAGCACCAGCCTCGGGTCCAGAGCCTGCTTGAAATGCAGATTCTCAGCTCAGCTCTGTGCAGATCTCTGCTGCAGTCGCATCCGCAGGTTAACAGGATCTTTGGGAGATGTGGCTGGGAAGTAGGGTTTGAGAAGTGCCAGCTCTCAAAGTGTGAGCCACAGCGTGAGCATAAACAGTGAAAATCCTCAGGGTTGCCAGGGGCCCAGTCACTCTGTGTTTCCTGCTCTTTCCCGCTGTATCCATTGCCCTCTGGACCTGGGTTCCTCAGAGGAGCTGTGCGCAGGTGGCTCCTGGGCAGACTTTGGGGGGTGGGGCACTGTCCCTGAGGACCCCCGGCTGTGGCTCCTCAGACTCAGGAAACTGCCTGTCTTGGTTTATGTCTGAATGTCCCCCCAAAGTCTCATGCAGTCATGGGGCGGCTTCTAGAGTTCAGGCTTGACCCATGGTCCAACGCTGGGACTATGGGTGGGAGTGCTGCACCCAACCTGGGGCAGGGAGCTTGCATACAATATAAGGGAGAGAAAGAGGCATGCTGCCCTGGCTGCTCCTCCCTTTTTGCTCTTGTTGCTTTTGCTGTTTTCTGCTACTATGAATTGTTGCCCTCTGCCACGCACCACTCTGCCTTGGAGCCAGCTGAGTATGGACTGAAACCTCCACAACTGTGAGCTAAATAAACCTTCCTTCCTTAATTCTGGGCATTGGGTATTTTGTCTCAGCAATAAGAGAAAAGTAATTAAGACACTGCCCATGGGCAGGGAGGCAGTCACTGCAGAGGTACCCAAGGTGTCCAGACTTCCCTGACATGCCCTAGGAGTGACCAAGAAGCAACATTAATTTGTAACCTAAACCTTTGCATCTGACTGGAACCTAGGTCTTCAGAATGGAAATTTTGACACAGCACCAGATCTTCAGAGATCTGTAAGACTGATGCCCCATAAACCTACTGCTGAGCTCTGGTTAAATGGCAGTTAAAACACCCAAGTTGCTTGAGACTCAGAAATCATTTAAAAAGTAATTGTCTTTTATTGATCAAATAATTTTAAGTTAATTAGAAAGTCACAGCATTTTTCAGTATGTCTCTTCACAAATAAACCCATCTTATTTACAGACCTATGCATTCCCTGAAAGTGTTTTATTTTCAGAACCATCTGATAGCTGGCAATGGAGTTTAAAGCAAGATTCAGTGCTTTGTTGAACCCTGGTCCTTGCTTCCTTCTCTTTGGGGCAAGAGGCACCATAGCCACAGGGCACCGAGGCAGGGACCCTGGGGTCTCAAGCTTGGCCTTCACCCTCAGACCAGTTTGAGCTCTGAAGCTGCCACCCACTGGATCGGCAACCCTGACCCTGTCACCTGCACAAAGGACACTAGGGCACCTAAGAGGGTGCGATCACTGGGAAACCGAGTGAGTCACCCTTTGTGTAGTATAGGACAGGACCTATAGTGCAGGTGATCACTGTTCCACCTGTGTGGGCATTTGCTAGGGTTATTTTTAGCCCTTGGTTTTCAGATTTATAGTGGGCATATCAAGGAATAAAAGCCTTAGGGCTTGAGTTTTCCAAACTCTGCATGTGGGGCTTCGTCGGTAACTCTTGTCTCTGAAGTGTCCAGCCAGGGCTTGGCTGCTGCTTCCCATCGTAGTGCAGACTGAAATCCCGGGCAACAAGGAGCTGGGCACAGCAGCCTGCCCTGGCCCCTACCTGGGACGGGGTGGAGGGGGCGCGGGGCGGGGGAGGTGGGCAGGGAGCAGGGAGGCGTCTACAGGGGGACAGACAGAGCTGCAGCCCTCTTGGAGACAGGGCTGAGCCTGCAGAGGAGAGCAGTTCTGAGACTCACTTTGTGCTACGCATGCGCGTCCCCGTGGTGTTTTCTCTGGAGACTGCAGCGAAGGTTTGGATGGCTTCCAGTTCTTCTTTTTTCTACTCAACTGCTGTTTCTTTGAACAGCACTAAACTCAGCCTGGACTGGAAATGGCCACCTCCACCTTGTTGGCAGAAGAGCCAGGAAGCTGGTCCCAGGTGCCCAGAGGTGGGGTACAGGGGGGCTCCCTGGCGTCACGATGTGGTGCCCTGTGCTGTCCTGGAGCACGAGGCTGCATGAAGAGGTAGCTGGTAAGATGTGAGGAGCTTCCCCACATGGTTTCCAAGAAACCAGTCATACAGTGTCCTGCAGGGTCACATGCAGACAAGGTTGCTCAGCAGGAGGATTCGAAGGACAAGCAGTGCATCAGAGTCTGGGAAGCAGAGTCAGACACAGACCATGCTGTGGAGCCTCAGGGCCCCACCAACAAGGACAGTGCTGCCAGGTCCTGTGTAGAGTTCTCCCTACAACAGCAGGACCCACAGGGCTGACCGGGCACTGCTGCCTCTCAAGGCCCTGAGCCCATGCACAGAGCACAAACAGGCATGGACTGCCCCCAACGGCCAGGGTCTGCGTGGAGTTGGTGCCCAGCCCGCTCCAGGTGCTGCCCCAGCGCGACAGCTCGGGCCTCTGTGGGTAAAGCCTGGGTGTAGAAATGACCACACCTCTCTTCGTGACTCAGCCTGCAGTCTTGGCTCATGTTTAGGGTACTTCTAGATGACCACATGAGACTAGATAATGTAGGACAATCAGAAATGTCCTTGGCTCCCAGCTCTGAAGCCTAGAACATCCGAGAGTTTGATGCTGGTGTCTGCTAAGGGCCTGTGTGCTCTGCTGCTCACGCCAGGAGGGGGCAGAACCAGAGAGGGTGACACTGTCGCTTACATGACCTCCTCACTGGAACAGGGATCGGGTCTGTCTACGCACCCCCTCTGCTCTGACAGATGGAATTTGTGCAGGGCAGGGCTGATGGGCCTGTGGAATGCTAACGCTGGCCTTCCGGCCCCAGGCCCTAGGTCACTGCCAGCCTCAGTTCCACATACACAACTTTCCCCAGCATGCAGGCTGCGGACAGGAACCAGGAGCAGCCCCCTCCCGGCCCAGAAGGCAGACACCGCAGTCCCCGGAGCCCCTGCAGCTCTCCTGGGACTTGGGCTCAGGCCTGAGGGGCTTCTGCTGCAACCTGACTAGGAACAGCGGTGCTGTCCTTCGTAGAGGTGGCTGTGTCCACCCTTAGAGGTGCTACCACCGCGGGACCCAGGGAGAGGGGGCAGCCGGGTCCTGGGTGCATGTGCTCCAGGTGTGTTCCCAGGCGTCTTAACTGGCGCCAACTTTGGCAGAGCAGAGACCCTGCGGTCTGCTCATTCCCACGCTCCCGTGGGAAATAACGAGGTAATAAAAAATCTGAGGGGAAGAGAGAAATAAAGCAACAACACAGCAAACAGGCCGCCGTCCACAGAAACCCCACCCCCCAGCGTCTTGGGAGTGGGAGAAGGTGATAGAGCAGGAGCTCCCGGAGCGCACGGCCAGCACTGCACCTCAGCAGCCTGGGTCCATGGAGCCAGTGGCAAAGAGGGCGCGTCCTGCCAAGCGGGCGTGAGGGGGACCTAGAAAGGCGCCCCACATGGCCATGCCACTCACCACCTCCCTGGTCCCTCATGTGGCCTTCTTGGCCTCTGATTTGGTGTCTCTGCCTGCAGGGTCCACCACCGACCCTCAGCTGGAGGGGGCTGGGCGCCGCGTACGAGCAGCTTCTTCTGGTGCTAACCATGCCGCACCTTTCCCAAGGGCTGTGAGAGTGCATGGCTGCTGCTCTGGGCAGTGTGGAGGTTCCTTGGCGCTGTTGGGACTGTGAAGGTCACCTTCTTTACAGAACAGAGGACTGATATTCATTGACCGCCTCCTGGACGAACCCCGAGGCTTATGAACCCTCAGTAACTCACCCATGATGTCTTGTTCTGATAAAAATGAGGTTCTGCATCGTTTTGTTGCTTGCCTAGAAAAACCGGAGAAAATATATATTTAGGGTCCACTGGGTGGGTCCTCTGGGAATGTGTCCTCCCTTCCTGTGGGACAGAGACTCTGCTTGGAGAATCGCAGACTGGAGGAGCTGAGGTCCATGAGAGAGGCACACCAGGCCTACGGAGAGGCCATGGGCTCTGGGAGGGACTTGGGGAAGGAGGAAGGTGTAGTTCTTGGATGCCCAGAACTCCTGGTCCAGCAAGAGGCATTAGGTGATTGTACAGTGACAAAGGAACATGGTAGAGTAAGGGAGGCCTTCAGTGTCCCCAGAAGGGCTGTGTTCCCAGGGGAGTACTCTTGGGTGGGGCTAAGGCAAGGTCTTTAGGTCTTTGAAGTGCTAAAACTATAAAACTCATAGAAGAGAACATAGTGGAGAATCTTCATGATGTTGGATTTGGCAACAATTTCATGGCTACAACACTACAGCACAGGCCACCAAAGGAAATGTAGGTAAGTTGAGCTCCCAGCATTAGCACCCTTTGTGCCCCAAGGATGGGCACCTTTCTCCACTGTTTCCTAGAGAAAGGCTCTTTGTTCCTAGCCTGGTATGATGGGGTTTGGAACCATCCCGGATTAGCAGGACCTCGCCGTGCCAGGCGTTCCCACACAGCCCCAGCACTCGAGGTATTGCTCTGATTCTTTCTTGCTTGGATGATTTGATCTATCTACTTAGTTTCCACAGATACTTTTAGTGGCTGAGGGAAGCAAATGTTGCTTCTGTAGCCTTGGCTATCACGCCATCCCTGCCCTTCAGAAAGTCTCCTCATCACCAGGTGAAGGGAGATGCGCTAGAGACTTCCAAGCAGAATCCTGGGAGAAGGCGGAAGGCACCCCAGGCAGCTCCTCCCCCAGGCACCCAAGGGCCCTCAGTGCAAGTGTAGGTGGGGCACGGGAGGGGGGAGCGCTTCTAGGGTGCCTGGTTCCAGGCAAGCACACGTCGGGGGGTGGGGAGGCCTCTCGGCCTCCCTGGCCTTGAAAAACACACTCAGCCATCAGCCTCCAGGGCGGTGCCGCCTCTGTCTTTAGAACTGATGGGGCTTTGTGCTGCAGCATAGCCAGTTTGGCTGGACCCTGAGGGGTGGGGACAAGACCCTCCAGTCCTACTGCTGAGTTTGCTGGGGCCCACTATGGGCTGCCTCAACTGTCCCAGGAGGACTAGGAAAGGTGCGGGTGTTGAGCCCCTGCAGCTCTGTGCCCCCCCCCTGCATCAGCTCCCCAAGCGGCAGCAGCTCAGACCGGGCCCCCCACTTGTGGCTTCTGGGCCCCAAGAGACCTGGGTCCTCCTCCGCCCCTCCAGCCTTTTGGTCCTGGCTGCAGTTCCTGCCTGAGCTGGAGAACTGGGCCGCAATCCAGCTGTCACCACACTTTTCTCTTTCTGCCAGGGTTGCGTGTGTTGGGTGTTTAAGGGCAGCAGATTGGCAGCAGAAAGTGGAGCTGTCACCTGGCCTTGGAGCCCTGGGGTCCTGGCTCTGCCCGGCGCCTGCCTAGTACGTGCATATGGCTTAGCCAGAGGTTCCTGCAGTCCCAGCACCCCTGGGGGCGGGAGGAGGGTGCTTCTAGCAGAGCAGGGAGAGAGTTGCACCCCAAGACTTCCAGGACTCTCGGATGAGGAGCACAGGGGCTGTGGGGCAGAGAGCACACCTGAGGGTCTGGAGGCAGCAGGACGGGTCCACGGCTTTTGGGTGTCTGTAGCTGTGTCGAGTGCAGCTCTGGGGATGTGATGTGACATGAGAGCTGGCGCTCTCCGCTGGACCCAGCAGAGCGACTGAGCAGCGGTTCATTTCTGACCCTGCCCACCTGGTCTCTGAGCAAGGAGGAAGCCAGCGTCTGCCTTTCCAGCAAGGTCACGGATCACCTGACCGAGTCCTCTCGCAGCTGGGCAGCAGACGTTGCGCTGAGTCTCAGCCAGAGCTGGCTCTGTGGGCGGGGCCGCCCCTCCCTCCCGGTGTGCGAGGAGGATGCACCCCCAAGCCTGCAGGCCGCCCTCTGCCTGCTCACGCTGAGCTCCAGATGCAACTGCTGCACTGCAGGCAGGGAGGACGACCCTGGCCCTCCTGGAAAGTGAGCCAGAGTTAGTAGCGCTGTGGGGTGCGCCGCAGTGAGCTGAGTTTTCTCTGCGCCCGGATCGCGGGACGTGAGCGCTGCGGAGCCAACGGGATCTGGTCAGGAGTGCGCCCGGCTCAGCCCTCCGAGCACAGCGGCTGCTGGCGCCTCCCGCATCTTCACGCAGGAGGCGGCCAGGGCCTGGCTGGGCACGGGCAGCTCTGCTCCTCTCCGCAGCATCCGTCCAGGTGCGGTACGGGGTTCCTCTGTCTGTGGGAAGAGTGCTTCATCGTTGCAAAACAGCAGCCCTGCAGGGACAGCGAGCAGCAGGCAAGCCACCTTGCAAATTGTTTGACTTTGTGAGGTTGAATTCTCCAGGAATTCTCTTGGTAACAAGGCTGTGCCCAGAGCCAGCTCTCCTCTCAAGGAAATCCAAGGTGCTGTTTATTTTGGCTGCAGCCTGCCCTGGAATGGAATAGATTGCTTTTATTATTGCAGAATAAAGAGGCTTGGAGGGGGGGCGAAAATGCAGAGCCAGGTTCTGGTTTCAGGAAGGAGGAAGGGAGGTCTTTATATTTGGACTTGAGGTTGGAAATGAGGTCGAAAATGGCGAAAAAGGAGTGGGAGGGCATGGGCAGATGCTGGGGACCAGGCTGACCTGGGGCCACAGCCTGCGCATGGCATGTGGCCCTCCCGGACCTGGTGGGCTGTGGCCGGGTGGCCCCATCTGGCCATCCACTGCTGCTTGGCATGGCCAAGCTGGTGGGTTAGAGCAGGCAGTCTCAGCCCCTCCTCTGACCCCGTGGGATCTGACCAGCCCTGAGCCACCCTGGGTGACACAGCCCTCCAGCCCCACCCACTGGGCAGCTGCTGGGCCACAGAGCCTCTTGGTGGTGTAGTTTTCTCATTTGAACTCAGACCTGGTTTTCGAGCTGGCTGCTTAGGGTGAATGGAGAAGTCGTGTCACCCCGGCTCAGAGCCCGGCTCAGAATCAGCCGCAGCACCTGTTCATGTTTGCCCGTGAGCCCCCTCCGAAGCTGGACTGCTTTACCCCACAGACAGTATCTGCTACATGTCTGGTACATGGAGTTGGATGGGGATGAACTTGCAAGAATTCTGACCTTCACGAGCTTGCAGGCTCTCATGCAGAAGGAGCTGGGGAGAGCAGGGGTTGCACCTGCTCAAAGCCCTGGAGTGTCCCGAGCTGTGAGGAGGCCAGCGGGTAGGTCCTCATCCAAGGACAGTCCAGGTGGTGAGAGCTGAGTGCAGCCACAGCATTCAGGGTGCCGGCTGGGCATTGACACTGTGCTGCAGTCGGGATAACTTGCCTATGTCCCAGCTTTGAGCAGCTGAGGCCGCAGGCTGCGCCAGGGCACCTGCGCAGCAGCGCAAGGTGAGGTTGGTTGTGTCAGAGTTGCACATGTCCATGGCAGTTACCTTTTCTCCCTCCCATGCACCCACTCTGCGGAGCCCTGGGTGACCTCTGGGTGGCCAGGGGAGGGGAGGGGCTGCAGAGGGGGGGCGTGGGTGACAAAGGAGCTGGGCTGTCACAATCCCCTCCTGTCCCTTCCTGCCCAGGAGCCTCACCCCTACCTCAACACAGCACTAGTCCCCGAGACTTACACCATGGCCAGAGCCAGGCTGCTCACCACAGGGACAGGGACCTGGGAGTGGATGGAGACCCTGGGAGAGGTCAGGGTCCAACTTGCGATAGGACTGTGGGGCAGGATCTTTATGGGGCTGTAGGTGCCCCCTGGTGACCCCCACCCACTCCAGCCTCGGCGGGAAGGTCACTAGCTCCCTGCCTGAGCTTCGGGTCTCTGCTTTGCCATGTCTGTTGTGGATGCCACAGGTCATCTGTGGCCGCTCAGTTCCGGTTTCCTTGCAGCTGGATTATGATCCTGCACCCAGCTGGGGTAGGAGTCCACTCCGCTGTCTTGGAGGAGCCTGTACCCCTCACAGAGGTGCAGAGGCCTGGACAGAGCCGCTCCCCTGCTGGGGCTCACCTCTGCCTCTTCCATGTCAGTTGTTGCCAGTGTCCTGTGAATCATGCAGGGCCAGCGTGCAGTACAGTACCAGCTTCCTCTCGCTTCTTGTAGGCTGGGAGCAGGGATAGGCTGACTTTGCTGGGTGCTGTTGCCTCTGGTTGAACTACTTTAACTCTAATGGGACAGGTATGGTGGTGCAGGCCTGTGATCACAGCACTCAGGAGGCTGAGGAGGAGGATCCACTGGAAAGAGGGGACAGCCTGAATTATACAAGAAGACCCTGTCTCAAAAAACAAACAAAACTCCCCTAACCTCCGCTTCTTTCCTCTCCTCTTTCTCAGATTCTCCAGGAATCCAGCAGGTGTGGCGTTAAAGAACTCCTGCAAGAGGGAAGGCCACCCCCCAGGATGGAGAAGACCAAGGGTAGGCAGTGGCTTCCTGTCCAGTGGGAGGGCATCTGGGCTGGAGGGACAAGAGCAGCCACACTGTGGTCTCCATACAGCAGTGGGGCACACACCGGGGGTCCCGGATGAACCTGGGCAGACAGGGTGGAAACGAGGCCCTGGGGTTGCGGGGCACGGACGCTGCATGGACAGGGGACAGGTGTCATGGTGCCAGCACCCTGCTCAGGGTTACTCAGGTCGTGGAGGTTCTGCAGCAGCCCCAGGATGCCTGTGACTAAAGTCAGTGTTGTCTCAGCTCTGTGATCGCATCTGGGTCTCGGCTATGTCGTGCTCTTCTGGGTGGGGCTGCGTGGTTAGAATGTTCCTTGGTGTCCCCTGGGCCATGCATCCAACACACAGGGGCCAGCTGGGCACGCTCACCCCAGTGGCAGAAGAAACACTCGGCTGGAGCAGAGGGGCGTGCGGAGGGGTAACTCGATGGCCATTGAGGAGCCTGTGTTCAGTACTCCTCGTCCTCAGCATCAGCCTGATTCCTGGGGTGGGGGGGCAACTGCTGGCTCACACGGGAAGTCCCAGAGTGCTGACTCCCCACTTGGGCTCCCAGGTCCCTCCAGGCACACTTGCTGAAGGTCATGTTACAGACCAGGGCTTCCTGACTCCTAGAGAAATGTCAGGAACCTGAGAGTTCGCTGTCACCTAGAATCTGTGGGCCTATCCAGTGCACACCATGGGGACCAGCAGTCAGCCCAGCCCTGCCCATCTCCCCAAACAGCTGCTGGACCCAGAGGGGGACATTGTCCTCGTCCCTGGCCCTTGGACCTCTCCCATTCTTCCTGGCTCTCTGGCCCTTTCTCCTGTCTGCCTCTATTTCCTTCGGGGACTTGGGTGTAGACGCTGAACTCTCCTGTCTTGCCTCAGTGTCTCTGAGGACACGCTCGCCCACCAGCCACCCTCTGCCTCTGGTGGGTGACTGCTACCCATGCATCCCTCTGTCCCGTCCTGTAAACTTGTTCCCTGCTCCACTTTGGTGATGTTGGCAGCTCCTGGGACCCTGTGGCCAAGGGTGCAGAGAGGGCAGCCTGGGGACCCTGGGCAGGGAGCATCCATCATCCCCTCCACCCCACTCTACCTCCCAGCCCTGTGGACGAGGTGCTATGCTTCCAGTGCGGAGCTCCCTGAACTCAGGGCGGCGGGCTGCATGCCCTCCTCTCCACACCAGAGACCAGGTTTCTGCCCCAGCAGCTCGACACCCAGAGCCTGTATACACACTCGGGGTGCTGGTCAGTCCCGCTGTGCGGCTGCGTGATTACTCGGCACCTGTATGTCGGCTGGCTGTGTGTCCTCCCTGGAGAGATTCGTATGTCCCTGAGCACAGAGGCTGGGCGCACTGGTGGCATCAGCAGCAGCAAGATGGACAGCTCCGCCTGCCTATGGTCTCAGCCTGGAAAAGCCAGTGTGGAGCCCAGTCGTCCCTGCCCTCTTTAACCGGTTCCTGCCCTTGTATTGGCCCTGTCAGTGGCCCGCTGGCTCTGGTTCTCCCTCTGGTCCTCTGTGGATTGCTGCTCTTGAGTGCTCACTGGCCACTCCGCTCCCTGGAGAAGGTCCAGGCTGGTTCTGCGACCCACAGTCACAGCATGCTGCCTGCACAGCAGCTGAGATCCAGCTCCTACCGCCCTTACCTGTTGGGTCTTCCCCCGCACCTTTGGCCCTGGGCCTGGGCCTGCACTCGGGGACCTGGCACGCAGCGTCCTTCATGCCCCCTCCTTGCACACCCCGGTGGCTCTAGTGCACCTGTCCTGCCCTGTTACTTCACCCCCACCCAGAGCAGCTCAGTGGATCTCCACAGGAGGTCACAGGCTCCGAGGAGCGCACTTCTGAGGGAGGCAGCCCCCCACTCCTTCACCCATGCCTGGTGTGGGCCAGCCAAGGCAGGCCTCTCTCCCTCTGTCCCGACCTCTTGGGGCCACGAGGGCCTCCCCACAGCACATCAGTCACAGGAGTTAGACTTGTTATGTGACAGCCGGTTCCCAGTGAGCACCAGGGAGGCCACGGGTCCTTGTGCCCTGACCATGCAATTCTGTCAGCACCGTCACCGCTGCATTCCCTGGGCCTGGGACCTGGAGGCCTGGATGCGGCCTTCATCTCCACATGGCAGCAGCTTGTGCATTTACAGGGGTGGGGACAGTGGAGCCATCTTGGGGACAGACTGCTACCTGGCCTTCACCCTCACACTCCTGGCCGATTCCTGTCTGCTCATTTAACCCCTCTCCTGTGTCACTTGTGTGACTTCATCCCTCCCCTATGGGGCAAGTGCAGCCTCTGGGTCAAGGAAACACTTCCAGAGAAGCTGGACAGAAGACAGCTCGCACATGTGTCTGTCACCTCCCTGGTCATGCTGCACGCTGCTGCTGACCTCACTGCCGCCTGACTGGAAACCATCCCCGTCTCGTCTCTGGTTCCTCGGGATTTTGCTGTATACCTGATACAGGGGAGGAGGGACCGAGCTGGAGAATAGAGCTGCTGCTGCTTTGATTCTGCTCAGAATGGAGGGATCAACCAGCCACAGAGCCCCACAGAGTCCTACAGTTTCCAGGGTGGGGCCATTCTGTGTATTTTGGCGTCCACAGTTGGTGACTAGAATGGTCAGTGTACATCGGATGGTGAGCATTGCACATGCCAAGTATTGTAGGCACCTGTGTCCTTTATGAACTGATTAATATCCTGATAAGCCTGCCTGTTACTGTCCCTACATTAAGGAGGAGCAGCTGCTGGAATTGGGGTCGCTTCCCCGGGGTGGGACACTGACCAGGATCCAGAATCTAGGTTCTAAAACTCTTCTGGGCTCAGCTTTCCTGGCATGTGTGTAGCAGAATGCTGCCAGGTAATAAGGCTGTCCCATGAGGGACACAGAAGGGATGAGACTGTCCTCTGAGGAAGAGAGGCTTGGGCACGAGTCCCTGAGGGCTCTGAATATCTCCTGTGGCCCAAGAGCTGACATTGCCAGAGCCAGGTGGGAGGATCCATCCCTACACCCTGTGGTCAGGCTGCCCCGAGGGTGCTGGGGTCCACGTGCCTTGGAGGACACCTGCCTTGCCCCTTGACGCCCACTGGCCCATCTCCCACACACCTTTTCTCCTTGCTGGGGCATTTCGAGGTGAATTTGTTTGTTAAGCCCTGATTGGTTTCGGGGCTGGAGAACTCGGCTCTGCGTGGCGTCTGCTCCTGTTCTCTGCTCCAGCTCAGAGGGAGCTTAAATAATGAAGAAGGCCAAGCTCACCGAGTCCTCCAGCTTCTGCAGGATTCACCAGCAGCCCTGTGAGCAGTGTGGAGAAAACTGTGCCCCTCATCGCTCAAGGTTGTCCAGAGCTGTAATTGCTGCCTAGTGCCGGACTCAGTGGTTCCTGGCCACATGCGGCTCAGCAGCTACAGGATTCAAACCCAGCAAAATGGCGCAAGACACATTTGTTGGGGTGCCCTGCAGGCAGGCTCCCAGCAGCTCTGAGAGGACAGCAGATTCCTCGCTGTCCTGGGTGAATGTGCACAGATTGGGCTGATGTTCCCAGCACAGCTGGGAGAGGCCCAGGCTGAGGCCTCTACCAAGCTCGGCGCCCAGAGCGCTTGTGTGTCTCCCATGCCATTGGGTCGACTCCTGCTCCTCGGCCTCCTCAGCCTTAGTTCCCCTTTGCTCTCTGCTTCTCCTGGGAAGATGCTTCATTAGCATGTGTGGGGCATGATGGCTGTGTCCACCTCTTCCCTCTACTCCCTCGGCCTCTACACCCCCCCTCCAGAGCTCTGCCTCCACTCCCACCATCTCCCCCAGACCCCACAGTGTAAATTAGTCACGGGTCGAGGGAGAGGCCGCACTATGTAACCTTCCAAGTTCAATTTCTTCACCATGTGTTCTGTCTCCCAGCCCAGGACCCAGCCTCTCAGGGAGACGAGGAGAAGGGGCCCCCCAAGAGCCACCCATACTCAGTGGAGACACCGTATGGCTTCCGCCTGGACCTTGACTTCCTCAAGTACGTGGATGACATTGAGAAGGGCCACACGGTCAGGAGGGTTCCGATCCACAGGAGGGCCAAGCAGGCCAGGTTCAGCACTCTGCCTCGGAACTTTAGCCTCACCAGCAGCAGCGAGTGTGCCCCAGACGCCCTGCTCCCACAGCGCTGGGCCCCCTCAGGGCCCAGGAAGGGGTCCCTGGGGCCACAGGAGCAAAGCCAGCCTGCAGTGCCACGGGACAGCACTGCCCAGGCCTGGGCTGGGGCCAGCGAGCTGAGCCACCCCAGGAAGGCCCTGCTGGCTGAGGCCACTGGGCAGGGGGAGGACATGGTGCCTGGCTGTGCCAGTGCCCGGCCCCAGCTCCTGAGGGCATCCAGCATGCCGGCCACACTGCCACCTGCCAGGGCCTCAGAGGAGCTCCCTGCACCCCCAGCACCTCCTCCACTCCAGGACACAGGTGGTGCCTGGGACAACACCTTTAGGCCAGCAGAGGGGTCTACAGATCTCCCCAGCCGGAGGCCAGGAGCGTCAGCTGCCAAGACCACCAAGGAGCTGGGGGACTGGGTGCTGGGGGTTGCCAAGGAGGCTGAGCCACCAGCTGGAGAGGCACAGGCTCCAGACCATCCATCTCTCTCCCTCCAGAATGCACATGTGGTCCCAGAGGACAGGAAGGGTGAAAGCCAGGCCTGGGGCACACTGGAGGTGTCTACTCTGGGCTCCTCCACCCCGAGCCCCCCGCCTCTGCCGTCACCAGTCCCCGAGAGTGAGCTGGCCCTGGTGGAGATAGAGCTGAGCATCAGCGAGCTCCCTCCTCCACCACCACCCCTGGAGGTGGCTGTGCGGAGCGTGGGTGTGCGGGTCACCGAGGAGACCCTGGGCCTTGATGGCGGCCAGGGCCAGCAGCTCTGGGCCCTGCAGGATGAGCTGGCCAGTCGCACTGAGGAGCTGGTCAGGGTCCAGGTGGCCCTGGAGGCCAAGGAGCAGCGGATTCGCGAGCTGGAGGACACAGTGGCCCAGCTAGAAAAGAAACTCAGCGCAGACACCTGGGGGTCCCAGGGCCATGTGGACTCTGCAGTGAGCACCGACCTGCTGTGTGGCCTGCACCATGTAGACACCTGTGACAAGGGTGTCGAGGTCACCCTTCTGAGCCCCACAGACTCTGGCAGCTGGGGAGCCCTGGGGGAGGAGGGGAGCCCCCTCTGGGTGACAGACAGTGCCCCACTGGGGGACCAGCACTCAGCCCAGCTGCCCCTGCCTCAGGGACCTGGGACCGCCCCTGCCTCCCCCGTGAGTGGCTGCCTCTCCATGGAGCTCAGGATCGAGGAGCCAGGGCAGGAGCAGGACAGAGGCCTGGCCGCAGAGGGCCCCATGGGCAGTAATGGGGAGACTGCGCCGGCAGGCAGGGAGGAGGTTGGCTCCCAGCACCAGGGGGCGCTGCCTGGGTCCCCACCGGACGCCGCCCTGGGGCAGTATGTGAGGAAGATCCAGGAGCTGCTGCAGGAGCAGTGGAGCTGCCTGGAGCATGGCTACCCTGAACTGGCCAGCGCCCTGCGGCAGCCAGCATCCCAGCTGAGTAGCATCCGAGGCCAGCTGCTCAGCTCGCTCAGCCTGCTGCTGTCAGCCTGCGCGGCCCAGGACCCCCCACAGGCAGCAGGGCGCCCGGCTCCTTCTCCATCAGCCCCCTCCCCACCGGCCTCCGGTGAGCCCCTGGGAGACCTCAGGAGGGGCTCCCTGCATGAGTGCACTTACGTGAGGGCTTCAGACCTTGCAGGCTGGGGGGAGCCCGGTGGGCATGACCCTGGGGGCCTGGTGCCTCCACTCTCTCCTGGCCCAGAGGTTGGGTCCAGCTGCAGGGCACAGATGCACAGGTGGCACATGCACGAGGAGCAGGCAGGGAGGCTGGCGGGGTGAAGCCCAGCTACGCTCCTGTGCCACCTGCCGTCTGGGCACCCGACAGGCTCAGGGATGGGCCCCATTTGAATTGAGCAAATGCAGCATCCTACAGGACAAGGACTAGGAGAGGAGGAGGCCCTGCCCAAGCATCCCTCCCCCTTTCCTTCTTCATCGGCCCTGGCTTGCTGCTTTCCTTCTGGCTTTCACACATCAAAGGCTGTCTGTGGCCTGGGCTTGGAGTATCATTACCTTGAGATCTGGAGTCATTTCAGATAGAGGCAGAGAGAGAGAGAGAGACAGAGAGAGACCCTTCCGCTCCTGACAGGCCACCAGCCAAGCCTCCTGGAGTCTGCGCCCTGCCCCCAGTCCAAGTAGGCAGAGCTCCTTATGGAGCCGAACCTCCCACAGCACAGAAGATCCGTGCCCTGTGATTGTGCCACTGAGAGCCCAGTGTCCTCACTACCCCCGCTTCATGGGTATTGCCTCAGGCAGCAAAACATGCTGGATCCAGAACCCTTCCAGGCTCAGGTTCTGCTCCTGCCCCTACCTAGTCTGGGCCTCAGATTTCTCATCTGTAGGACAGATAACCATGACCCCGTCTTACTTTTCTCATTGCTGAGGTAAAATACCCAACACCCATAAATCAAGGAAGAAAAGGTTTATGTAGCTCACAGTTTGCAGAGGTTTCAGTCAATATTTAGCTGGCTCCAAGACAGAGTCGCCTGGCAGAGGGGCATCACAGAGGAGGAACAGTCTGTGGCAGGGCAGAGGGAAGCAAGCAGCAAGCTACAAGTGACAAGCAATGACCACAGCAGCCTTTTCTGTCCCTTATATTTTCTATTTATCACACCCTTAATCCAGCATCAAACTGTGAACCAATCCAGTGTCACACACTCTAGATACAGCCACCTCTGAAAAGCCCCGCTATAACCCCAAGAGGCTTTGGGTGATGTCTAGACACAAAGCTTAACAGCACCCACATCACATGGCCTCATGGGGTGCCCAGAGCCACATGCCCCCCCACAGAAAGTGGCACCACTAATGGGCACGGATCTGCCGACGTTGACCAGAAAGCTGGTCGTGGTGTTCGTGGTCTGGGCCATCCCTGCCCCTCTTCACATGCCCGCAGCCTGTGTCCCCTTGAGGCAAGCATTGGTTTTCTGCCCATTTGTGCTAACCTGTGATGTTGTCTGCCTAGAGCTCTCCCCATCGACCAGCCTTAAATCCATAATGAAAAAGAAAGACTGTGGCTTCCGTGCAGGAGGTAATGGGACCAAAAAGAACCTTCAGTTTGTTGGGGTTAACGGTGGGTAAGCATCTCCTGTGGCGCCCCCACACCTTCCCTGTTCCCCACCCTGTCCCTGCGCGCACTCGTCCCTGGGGAGAACCTAGTTTCCTTCTCCAGTGCAAGCGTTGCCCCTGCACCCTGGAAGGCTCTGTCTGCATCCGTGTGCACGTGTTTGGCCCAGACCACACAGCACCAGCCCATGGGAACCTCCACTTTTAATTCGTCTTGGCTTCCACATCCCCTGGGGCCAGGACTCTGGGGACATAGAGTTTGGGGTCCATGGGCCCTTTCAGGGAGGCTGCGGCCCAACCACAGCACTGAAGGTAGCGTAGGCTCTGGTGATTTGCTGGACTTCACCTTTCATCCTTTGAATTGTTTCTTCTTTTAACTTGCTGCTAACCCCAGCCAGGCTCGGGGAATGAAGAACATGGTCTGCTGATGTAGACCATCGTGCCTGCTGCGGCCAGGGCAGGGCTGCTGGATTTACAGTACAGTCACGGACACATTCCTACGGAGCCTGCCCCATGTGGACCCAGACACTTGGATAGAACCTCACAGACCACTGGGTGTGCGTGCTGCGGTTGGCAGATACATTGCTAGGCAGCCCATGACTGTACTTTCTAAATCAATCACCCGGTCATTATGAAATGCCAGCAGCATGCCAGGTGGGGCAACAAAGAAAGTGAAGTTAGGGTGCCTGCCTTCGGTCCTGGGCCAATCAGGAAGCAAAGAGGAGGGGACGACATGCAGGTCACTTCCTAATGACCAGGAGGCCTGGGTGGGTCCTTGCAGTGGACACAGACCCTGCTGGGCTGAACTGCAGCCTTAGGGACAGCACCAGAGGCACACAGGGCTGGTGTCACAATGGGAGGTCCTGTGGGGCGTCACAGGCAGGTACTGTGAGACGCCATTGTGCTGCGAGAGCCAGCTTCACCTCAAAGTCTGATGCAGGCCCCTAGGACCTGTGTGCCCCAGGCTAGAGGACCCAGTCACGGCTCTTGCAGCTGCCTGCTCAGGACCTGCTGGGGCCCTGGCGTTGTTCTTTGAGGCTTGGAATGTGGAGTGTGCTGCTCTGGTGCAGCGGTGCTCTCAGGTGTGATTAGCTTGGGTGTGGGGTGCATTCAGGAAGGCTCCACATGCAGTTCCGTTGCAGCAAGCAGCCTGTGGCCTCCTCCATCTGCTCTGCTGTGCCCTTCTTGTCCCAGCCATGTTCCATTTGCTGTTGGATGAGGCATCTGTGTACACGTTTAAGGCAGGGCTTTGGGATGGCATCAGAACACTGCCCAGTCACTGAATGAACATGAGGACTTCCAGGGGAGCTCCCCGGGAAGCCCCGGAAGCATGGCTAAGCTGAGCACTGTGGCAAATGTCATTTGTCCTTGCCTATCAAGCACCACGTTGTTCCAAGCATAGGCAAGGAGAGATGTGGGGTTTACACAGACAGGCTGAGAGCACAGCAGGGGATGCTGGGCTTGCAAACCCAGGCCAGGGCCTCCATTTAGAAAAATTGCTTCAGGGGTCTCAGAAGGAGCCGTGGCTACCGGTCTCTACCCACCCTCAAGACAGCAGCCTCTGTTGGGGTCAGTGAGTCTTCCACAACCTTCACATGACCACCCCCAGCAGTGTCTCTGGCTGAGCCTGGAGACCCTAGCAGAGAGGGTGCCTAAGTCAGGCTGCCTGGCCTTCACTTCCACTGCCCCAGGCATGGTAGGTGCCATGTTGGGGGCTGCACGGAGCCCCAAGTTTCCCTACTGCTGTGTAGGGTGGGTGAGTGCAAAAGGTCTCCCTTCCAAAGGTATGCGAGAACTTTTCAGGCTTTTCAGGGTACTCATAGGGGAATTCCAGAAGCAAACAGCTCTGAGGCTCGGCCTGCAAGTGTACATGGGGGCATGGTCCATCTCCAGCGTGAGAGACAGAGCTCTGACTACTGGGTCTCACCTGGGCTCCTGGGTACCTCCTTGTCCTGCAGGGGTAGATGTGGAGGGTGGTGAGCAGGTAGGGTGTTTGCTGAGGCCCCTGTGCGCGGTGGTGCTGCCGCGGGCAAAGATAGACTGTGACCTTGTCCCCTTCTGTAGCTATGAGACCACCTCCAGTGAGGAGACCAGTGGTGAGGACAGCTCCCCTGAGGACCTGTCTGACAGTGAAGCTGAGAAGAAATGCAGTGACCTAGAGTGTGTGCAGGACGGGGCCGCCCGCCCTGAGCAGGGCCACCCTGAGGACACCTATGGCACAGCCCAGGAAAGTGGGGCTGAGGAGGGAGCACCCCAACCCAAAGCTGAGAGGTGAGGCCTATGAGGATGAACGGGAGGTTAGTGCAAATGTCCACTCTTCTGCCCACCCACTTGCCCACCTGTCCACCCACCCATTCATCCACCTCTCCCTCCATCCACCTGCTCATCCATCCATCCTTTCATCTACCCACTCATTCATCCATCCATCTACCCATCCATCCATCTATGTATCCTGCTACCCATGCATCCATCCACCCCATCTATCCCTCCATCCACTGACCCATTCATCTACCCCTTCATTCATCTGTCTACCATCCATCTATCTATCCTGCTATCCACATCCATCTATTCATCTATCCATCCATCCATCCATCCATCCTTCTATCCAGCCATCCATTTATCCATCCATCCATGCACCCACTCACCCACATGGCAGTGTCCACACAATTTGTTTCTTCTCAGGTTCCCACACTGTCCAGATTGGACAATTGTGACCCCCGCTGTCACAGACTATTGTCAGGGTTGAGCTCTCCATGCAAAGCCAGTGTCCCCTCACCCTGGTGATGGAAGGGCTTTGTGAATGTTATCCTGTGTGGTCCCCTGAGTGGTCCTGAACCCTTCTCTGCAGATGTGGAGACTAAGGCGGAGAGGTTCAGCAGTGTAGCCAGCGCCGTGGCCTACTGGCTTTTCCCCCTGAGTTCTGCTGCCAATCCCACTGGCTGCGTGGACACAGCCCCGCCTTCTGCAGCACTGGAAGTCCTGTGACGGAGGCAGCAAGCTGCTGTTTCAGTGACTCAAGGGCCCCATAGCCCGCCTCTGCCAGGGCCATGTTGGCCACGTCCTTGAGCTGTGGCCGCCTCAGTTTCCTCATCTGAACACAGCGGGGATCCTGGCAACCTGAGGGGTTGTGTCTGAAGGCCATGTGGGAAAGCTGTAGCAGTTTGGTCCTGCAAGGCCACGGTGGACAACACAGCACTGCTGTCACCACCACCACCCCGGGCCTGGTTCTTCAGGAGACAGCCGGCTGTCAGTCAGGGCCACCCAGCCCCGCATGGCCAGGCCTGTGCCTGCCTTCTCCACAATGCAGGGAGCCTTCTTGTCCCTGCCACACTGCCCAGTGAGCCCCTGGCCTGGCTCAGAGTCCTGCTGGCCCCTGGAGGGTGACCCAAGACTCGCAGTGTGGAGCAGTGTGGGCTTTTGGGTGCAGTGTGAGGAAGGTGACTCCTGCCCCATGTTCAGCGCAGCTGGCTGCTGCCCCTGCGCACTGGGCTCCTCAGCCGAAGCCATGCAGAGCAGGGTGGGAAGCGATCACGTGTCCCTCGGATTGGTCCAGAAGTCAGGCCCAGTTGTCAGGACGCTGCCTTCCCCGGCTTTCTGAGGATGGTGGTGTTTGCTGAGAAGTAAAGAGGTGTCAGTCCTTTCCCAGAGTGATGGTGTAAATGTACCTGTGCTCTTCTCTCCAGATGCAAACCCTCAGAAGAGTTTCTTAGTGCATGCCGGGCCCTGAGCCAACACCCGCCAGAAGCCATGGCCGCTGACCTGCTCCTGGTAGTGACCCTTCCCATCACCACATGAAGACAGCTGTGGGGCTGCGTGGGTGGCTTGTTGGGGTGGCAGTGTCCAGGTGATGGAGCAGGCCAAGGAGGTGGAGGGGGTTGCACACAGGAGGTGGCCTGGGTCTCCGGGACCGGGCAGCACAGCCAAAGGGTCTGTCACCAGCTGTCTAGTGGCCCAGCCTTGAGCAGAGCGGGTTCTACTCCGGGAGCCTCCGAGAGCTGGCCTGAGCCAGTGTCCCCAGGAGCTGGGCTGAGCACTGAGCAGTGGCAGCCTGTGCCCACCGTGTTGATCCCTGACATGGACTCTGTGTCTTTACACTGCCCACAAAGTGCACCCTTGGCCAGGAGACCAAAGCCCAGCAGGTACCTTGCTCCTTCCAACCTCGGGAGCCCATGGAGATGGGGACTCTGCAGGTCAGGCTGCCCTTCTAACCAGAGAGACCCGAGGAACCTGGGTGGCACCGCCAGAGGCATCTGAGCCCCGTTTGCTCTCGGCAAGGACCCCTGGATGGTGGGGGGAGTCCACACAGCACCCGCCCAGGCACTATCCTTACTTTATCTTAGCTGACTCAGCAAATCAGCCCCAGGCTGTTAAAGAACTAAGACCAAGCAGATCCTGAGTGAAACTTTGTGCTTATCCCTACACAAAGCACAGAACTGACTTCAGTCTTAGCTCCTCATTTAAAATCCACCAACATGTCCCTTAATGTTAGGACCTTCAGCTAGAGGAAGAGTGGAGGAGATGATAATCTGTGGGTGGGTGTGATATTCTGTGGATAGAGTGATGTGCCGTGGCTAAAGGAGGTGGTCCGTGGGCAGGAAATGATACTGTGTGGATGGAGGAGGAGGTTGGCAGAGATATTTTGATATGTGAAAGTGTCTCAGCCACAAAGGATCCCTGTTCCCACCTGGAAATGTGACAAGAGGCTGTGTCTATACCTGGCCCACACCGGAATCCCAACACAGGATCCCAGCCCTGCCACGTCATCCTTGCCTGCAAAAGTGGGGTGTACCGGACCCTAGCTGTGGAGCTGTGGGAAGGAGGGAGCCAGCCCCACTTACCAGCGGGACAGAAAGCTTCAAGGGATGCATGACTTTGGGCCACAGGGCTGAGCCGGGGCCTGTGCTGACCCCGAACCCAGGCCTCATTCAGGAAGGGGCAAGGCAGCACTTGTAACAGCTGCACTCCAGGAGCTCCTGTCCTGTTAGATGACCACCTGAAGGCACGTCACCCCGAGCCCTCTGTCCTCACTATGGTCCTCAGGGCTCCAGGTGGAGCCTGGCCATGGGCTGTGAACCCCTTCACTGTGAAGGGCCTAGCAGAGTTGAAACCTGAGACTGAGGGGTGCCGGGTTGGGCTCTAATTCCAGCAAAAGTTGGGGCACTGTCCAGCTTGGCAGTGCAGCCAAAGTCCAGCTTGCCCTGGAGGCAGATGTGGGTTGGCCTGTGGTAGCAGATGGGCTGGGAGGCTGGGGTATGAGCTGAGTCCTTGGGCACACGGGGTGCTAAACCACGGGCATTAGCAGTCCCCTCGTGCCAGTGGCCGGGCCCCAGCCTACCTTCGTCCCTGGGACTGGCAGGGACGTCCTAAGTGTGTCCCTGCAGCCCACATGGCTGCCGAGGGGGCGCGGGGAGGATAGGGAGGGGAAGCACCCCACACTGGTGCGTCCCTGTCTCCAGGGGCCCTGGCTGGGGACCCCGGCCGGGCACCCTGTGGAACTGGACTCCTCTGGGGCTTCAGGAGCAAAGTTTGAGCACCATCAGCCAGGAATGGTTCCGCGTGTCCAGCCGGAAGTCGTCCAGCCCTGCTGTGGTGGCTGCCTACCTCCTCGAGGTGCAGCTGCTCTCGCCGAAGCTCCTGGAGCTACTAGTCAACCTGGCAGACTGCAACGGGAACACGGCGCTGCACTACAGCCTGTCCTACTCCAACTTCCCCGTCGCCAAGCTGCTGCTCGACACAGGTCCGCTCGCCTCCCCAGCCCTCCTCCCAGCTGTTCATTTTTAAGAGACAGGGTCTTGCTGTGTTGTCCAGGTTCCTGGGTTCAAGCAATCCTCCTGCCTCAGCTTCCCATATAGTTGGGACCACCCTAAGGGCCATTTATACCACAGGTCTCTCCAGTAGGAAATCCTTCCCTGTTCAGAGTTCCTCCTGCGTGCCAGGAACTGATGGTCGTTTTGTTGGTGTCCTGAGGTTGGGGAAAGCCTCCCCCCTCTGCCCCGAGCTGTGGAGCTTGCCTGGGCTGAGGTGCTGGCGAAGGCAGAGCGTGTTCGGAGCTGGCGGGTGCCACCCCAGAGCTGTGTGGTGCTAATGGGAACATTACTGTTTCCCGTCTTCGTGGAAAGGGTCTAACCAGGGTGGAGGCTCTGAGCACTGGCACACTTGCCCCCACCCCCAAAGAACCTGTGGCCACTTCTGAGGCCCAGCCCTGCCAGGCACTGTAGGCCTTGCTGCCATGGGCTAAGGAGCAGCTGACATCCAGGTACCTTCTGTGGCATGGGAGCTGTCTGGGCCATGCTGTTCACCCATCACGGCCCTGGGAAAACCCAGGTGGTGCTGCCATACAGTCACCGCTGAAAGTGGACACAGAGCCCACTCCAGCTCAGGCCCAAGGACTCGTGCTGAATCGGGCAAGCAGGGCAGGGGCCCGTGGGAGCAGTGGCTGGGAGGCCCCAGTGCAGTCCTGGTCCTCAGCCTTGTCCCAGCCCCAGGTGGGGTCACCCCCACTCTGCAGTCCCCTCAGCCCTATGCCTGCCTTGGAGCAGACAGAAGGGTCAGAGGGTATGAGGTGCGGCTGTCCCTGGGTGGGGTGCATGTCCAGTCTCACAGGATGGCACTGAGGGGACATGGTGGCCACTCCCTCTCGTTGTCGTCCTCATGACAGTGGCCATGTACCAGGGCTCGTGGGAGTGGTGGTCCCAGTCAGCCTGGCTTTCCTGTGTCTGCTCTGCAGTGTCCCTAGAAACATCCCCACTGCCTGTGGAGTGGTTCTGTGCTTCCCTTCCCATGGGTGCACTGTGGAGGATGCTATCCAGTTGGAGAGCCACAGGATGCCTGAGGCAGTTTCCATGCGATGCTGCCCCAGGTGGCGGCATCACTTAAAACACCAGACACTGGCCTATGTGTGCCCCAACCTCTCTTATGGTGAGGGCTGTAGAGCCCAGGTCCATGAGGCTGGAGTTTTGAGGGGATTTGGGGGGTTTCTTTTTTTCTGAGACAAAATCTTGCTAGGTAGCCCAGGCTGGCCTTGAACTCATGGTGATTCTCCTGCCTCACCCTCCCAAGTGCTAGGATTAAAGGTGTTTTTTTTTTTTTTTTTTTTAATTCTCACTGGTGATGTAAATTTTAAGTGGGGCCAGGCATGGTGGCACATGCCTATAATCCCAGCACTTGGGAGGCTGAGGCAGGAGGATTGTTGTGAGTTCGAGACCAGCCTGGGCTACAAAGTGAGCTCAAAGTGAGCTCAGTCTAAACTGCATAGCGAGATCCTGTCTCAAAAATAATAATAATTATAAATTAAAATAAACATAGGTTTGCTTTTCATTCCCTGTTTCAATATGAGAAATACAGCGGCAGTGGCAGCCTCCTGCGGCCCTGGCTGCAGCTGTCTGGCTCCTTCCTCAGGCGTCTGCGCTGTTGACCGCCAGAACGAAGCTGGCTACACCGCAGTGATGATCACGCCCCTGGCTTCCGCGGAGACCGCCGAGGACATGGCTGTGGTCCGGCAGCTCCTCCAGGAAGGGAATGTGAACATCCAGGCCACACAGGTGAGCGAGTGGGACCCAGGCAGGAGCTCCATGCCTGTCCTGGGGCTCTCTCCACCGTGGGAGTTGGCTCATCCTGTGGCGGCAAAAACCCCAAAGCCTGCTCTTCCTGGAAGGTGTGGAGACCCTTGGACCAGGGTAGGTTTGTGAGCAGCCGCCTCCTGTCCTGGGCAGATGGCAAGTCCACCTGACCTCACCCACTGCCCTGATTCACACGCTGCCTCCTGAGAAGGCCGCGAGTTTGCCTGTGCTGGCAGCACCAGGGTGACCTCGACCTTGACCAGCACCCCTGACCAGGCTGAGCTCCCCGAGGGCCCTCATGATGGCCTCACTGTTATCCTCTTCCCCCAGCAGCCCTGGCCCAATAGAGAGGATCTGGGCACAGGAAGGTCTGTTCTCAGTCCCAGGGCTATGAGGACCCAGCTTTCCCAGCCTCAGTTTTCCCAGAGAGCCACTGCAGGGTCCTGCTGTCAAGGGCCTGTCCGCCCAGCTGCCTCTCGGTGCTTGAAACAACCAGGTCTCAAATGCTCCGAACCCTGGCTCCCGGCTGGCCAGGGTGGGCAACAGTGCCCTGGGTGTGTGGATCACGTCCTGGTTCCAGGAGCCACGCTGTGGGCCAGACTGAAGGGCACCTGCTGCCCAAGCCCCAGCACAGTGTAGACAGGAATCAGGCAAGAAGAGTCCCCCACTCTCTGTCACCTGTCCTTCAGGGCGGAGGCTTGCAAGGCACTGTGTCTCTCCTTTCTCTTGCAAACACCAGATCGTTACCAGCTTCCCTGACTATGGGGTCAGGACCTGGGCTCCTCTGAAGTAGCCTGACAGCCTGGCACAGCTCACACTGCATTGCATGGTTCACTGGGAGCTTGACCCACACCTACTGAGCAAGAGGGCTGAGGGCTCCCAGACAGCAGAGGTGTGCAGGCCACCAGAGGGTCAGTCCCTCAGCCTCGGGCTCCTCTGCCTGGGAATGGGGCTCAGGGGTGTGGTCCTTGCCAGTCCCTGAAACAGCCACAAAAGGCCCCTTGCCCATCCATGACACACAGGACACAGGGTCCATGTAACCCAGGGTGATCGCAGATGCCACATGACTTGAGCTGGACCAGGCCTGAGGTTCCACTCTGCTGGGTGTCAGCGGCATCCCTCACAGGTTCTGTCTTGGCTTGGAGTCCTCTGTGCCAAAGAGAAAGGGCAGTTCATGTGGGTGATCAAGAACACGGTGAATGTTTAAATTTAAAATGTAAAATAATTACAGTAAAGGGCACATTGCCATTAATCTGCCTCAGAGTCCTCCTCACACATCGAACACACTCATCCCATGTCCCACTGTCTGCAGCAGCTCTGGAGTCCTCTTTCCTGAGTGTCTTATGAAGTATGGTAAGAAGGTACGGTGATACAAGCGCCACCCAACAGAAAGGCAGCTCATACACACACGACGCTGGGTCCTCACGTACCTGGCTCCCTGGACCCGGCGCTGTGCCCCCTCCCACCCCTCCTCAAAGTGAAAATGACCAGGAAGGGCCGACAGCTTAAATCAACTCAGGGCATCAGGACAGTGCAGCTGAAGACACTCAGGAAAGGACTCTGGGGCCTCTGCTGATCATGGGAATGTGTCTTTGTGATAATTTTTTCTTATAAATTCACCGTAGTTTTTGATTGCACCACATATCACCCCCAGCAGAAGCAGCAGCCCAAAGCCCAGCTCGCAGGGCCATGTAGGAAGAGTCACCTAAGCAGAGTGGGGTGCTGTGTTAGCTTCAGACACTGAGCTACACTGACTTACAGGGGTCTCAGGGTGGAACAGCACAGCCTGGGTCAGACACGGGGCAGATGTTCCAGGGATTCAGTGCACAGCATCTTGGTGCCACTGCCTTGGGCCTGCGGGAAGACAGAGCACCGTGGCCAGAGCACACAGCCCACAGGGCTGCTCACCTGGGGCAGGGAGCAAAGAGAGAAAAGGGCGGAGCTCCACAGCCCTTCAAGGCTGCGTCTCAGGACTTTTCTTCTCCCACCAGGGTCCGCCTCATACAGGGTCCACACTGGCTGCTGAGTGGGCCTATGGGGGACACTTCCCCAGACTGTATCTCAAGTTGTAGGAGGGGGGCCCCAGCTCAGGAAGTATAAACTAGCCAGGCATGGTGGCACACCCTCTAATCCCAGCACTTGGGAGGCTGAGGCAGGAGGATCATTGTGAGTTCGAGACCAGCCTGAGCTGCTAAGTCAGCTCAAGGCCAGCCTGAACTGCACAGCAAAGCCCTGTCTCAAAAAGACAAAAAAAAAAAAAAAAAAAAAAAAAAAAAAAAAAAAAAAAAAAAAAGGAAGCACAAGCTGGCCTGATTCTGTCTCAAAGGACATCAGTACTCCCTGGCTGCTGTCCACTTTACAGACATCTTTGAGATGGTCTAGAAAGGCCAACTGTGCTGGGCTCCCAGCGTTTGCAGAAAGGTGAGATGCCTATGGAAGCAAAGCCTGAGCACCACCAGCCCCTCCCCTCCATGAACCCTGAAAGTGACGACAGAGTAGCCTGAGCTGATGCAGAGCCCCCACAGCAACCCAGGGAGCAGCACACGGGCACAGCAGCCCAGTCGGTTCCAGTCTCCCAGCCACAGCTCCAGTGCAGCAGCTGTTCCTGTACATCACGTCCACACATGGCCCGAGGGGTGCTTGACTCATCACCGTCACCCTCTTTTCTCACAGTGGGAACAGGAGGGCAAGGAACTCACCCCAGGCCACCAAGGGCCGCTAAGGACCTCACAGCTGCGGCTGACCCTCTGCTCCCTGGGCCTCCGTGGAGAGGCCATAGTCCCAGCACTCTGGGAGGCCGAGGCATGAGGACTGCAAGTTCAAAGGCACCCTGGGCAATTTGGGGCTTAGCAAGAGCTTTTCTCAAACTTAAAAATGATAGTGAGAGAGAGAGAGAGAGAGAGAGAGAAGGAGAGAGAGAGAGAGGAAAAGAAGGGAGGGAGGAAGGAAGGGGGGCGGGAAGGAGGAAGGGAGGGAGGAAGGGAGAGGGAGGTCCAGTCCTGTACAGCAGTGGGCTGTGGTTGGCTTCACGCAGGACGGTGCAGGGACCAGCGACCTTGCTGTGCCCCGAGGCAGGCAGGTGTGGGGAGGCTTGGCAGACTCTCAACACCCCTCTGTCCCCCTCACTGACCCATGCTGGCACCAGGCTCGGGAGGTGGAGACAGCAAGGCCAGCCCTGTCCCCAAGAGCAGGTCCAGTTAACAGTTAGGCGGGTGTGTGCAGGGCCTGGGAATAGGGATGTTTTGCTTTTGGCTGGTGTCACAGGCAGCAGGGCAGGCTCATGTCCCTGTGCTCACCACAGGGAGGCCAGACGGCACTCATGCTGGGCGTTAGCCACGACCGTGGGGACATGGTGCATGCGCTGCTGCACTGCCAGGCAGACGTCAACCTGCAGGACCACGAAGGCACCACGGCCCTCATGCTGGCCTGTCGCCACGGCAATGCAGACCTGGTGCGGCTGCTCCTGGCCCAGCCTTCCTGTGACAGCAGCCTGGCTGACAAGGTGAGATGGCAGTGGGGCTGGCATGGGCGGAGATGGGTGGCGTGGTGACTGTGGGCAGCTTGGGAGCTGGAACGCCACAGCCCAAGCCTCACACCCCACGCTGAGCTGCAGGCCTGGCTGCCCAACCTACCAGTCCCCACATAGTGCATGGACAGGGCGGCTTGGCTGTGCAGAGGGTGGTGCAGCCAGGGCGGACAGCCTGACAGCCACTCCTGAGGTCGCTAAGAGATGTTCTCTGACCAGCATGGGGTATGGGCAGCCCGGTCCACTGTGCCCGCCTGCTGGACAGCAACCTCTTTGGTTCATTTTGTCTTTTTGAGACAGGATCTTGATAGTAGTCCAGGCTGGCCTTGAATTCACTTTGTAGCCTGGGCTGGCCCCAAACTCTGTGATCCTCGTGCCTCACCCTCCCAAATGCGAGGATTACAGGCATGTGCCAACGAGCCTGGGCAGGAGCCTTGCACAGAAATTTCTGTAGGGTGATGGTGATGGTGAGGGTGACAGCAAAGATGACAGTGTGCAAGTATGTGAGCATTTCCTGAGGCCCAGCTCAGGGGAGCTGCTGTTCTGGTCTTGGCAGTGGCGGCAGCAGCACACAAAAGCCCCCAGCTCCCTGCTGGACCTCATGCAGCACAGCCCCTGGTTGTTAGGGACCCTGGTCCACCTGCAGGTCAGGCTGCTCCTCCCTCCCCGGCCAACAGCGGCTACCGACCAGGGTCTCTGGGTCCAGAACCAAGCCTGAGGTGCTGGTGAGGCCATGTTACATGTCCTGCCTGGCTCAGCTGGGCCCCAGGTGGGGTTTGCACAAATCTGGTGTGTACACTGCCAAACCCTCTGACCTCGGTTGGCACCCCACCTGCTGCTGGGAAGGGTGTAAGGGTCCAGGGAGTCACAGGCCACGTGCCAGGCTTCAGGTGCCGGGGGTGCCGCTACCCAGCCCAGCAGCCACTCTGCCTGGAGCTCTGGCTGGCGCTGCCTGCCCTGTTGTCTCCTACAGTGGGAGGGGCTCCCTCCCAGGCCGAGAGGCTGGGTGTTAACTCTCCTGCCGCCCCCAAGAGAATTCCTCACCTCTCCAGAGCAGACTCTGCTGGGTACAGCGGAAAACAAGTCAGGTCTCGCTGCCGCTGCCTGCTGGCTCCATTCCTGATCTATAGCCACAGCAGTGACCAGTGTCACAACAAACAAATAAGTAGGAGCACACCCTGGCTGCTAAGGGTCCTCACAGCCTCAGGTCACTTTGACCTCTAAGAAGTTATCGTTCAGATCGCAGAGTTCTGGGAATAGGAGGATGAGGCAGGGAGATCCCAAGTAGAAGGCCGGCCCGGTTCAAGTCAGACCTAGTCTCAAAACTTAAAACACAGGAGGCTGGGCAGGTAGCCCAGTGTGTAGTGCTTGCCTATATGTGTGGGGCCCTGGAAAAAAAGAGAAGGAAAGGGGCCAGAGATGTAGCTCAGTGGCACAGACGCTGCCTGGCAAGTGCAAGGTCCTCAGCTTGATTCCCAGTACCAAGACAAAAAAACAAAACAAGACAAAAATAAAAACAAAAAATATATGTGTGTGTGTGTGTGTGTGTGTGTGTGTCTGTATACACACACACACACACACACACACACACATATATGAAAGCCAGGTGAGCCTTCTTCACTGCTGGTGCACACACTCCCCAGGGTGAGTGGCCCGAGCCGTGTCTCCTGCGGCTCCGCAGGCCAGGTAGCCCTCTGCCCTTGTGCTGCAGTGACGCGGTCCTCCCCTTGCTTCCCCGCAGGCTGGCCGCACAGCTCTGTCCATTGCTCTGCAGTTGCCGGCCCACGAGGAAATTGCAGGACTCCTGCGGGCGCACGCCGAGCTGTCCAGGCGCCCGGAGCCGGAGGGGCCGCAGCAGAACTGAGGCTGGGGCAGCCGGCGCCTTTTGGGGTGCGTCCCCCCCAAGAGGAGCCCACCAGCCACATCCCTGCAGTGGAGCCGCTCGTACTTCCCGAGTTCAGGCCGGGTGCCCCCTGCAGCAGCTGCTCTACCCTTGCAGCCCGCGAGTGTGTGCCCAGGCCCAGCCTGGGGAAGCGGTTGGCGCACTGCCTCCCAGTGAGGGGCACGGACATGCCCCGTGGAAGAGGCCTGTGGAGTCTGAGCAGACTTTGGGGTGCCTTGGAGACCCTTGGTGTCCCCTCAAGGACAGGGCCAGGGAAGCATCCCTGGGGCTTGGCATTGCTGGGCTCTTACATGCAGATAAAGCCAAAGGGCACAGGGGTAGCGACCTGGAGTGCCTCCTGACCATTTCCCAGTCTCCAGCTCCGGTGCCAACAGGAAGTTGGGTCCAACCAGGACATGCTCTCTGAGGATACACAGACCCTGACGGGCAGCAAGCTTCCTCCCAGGAGGGGTCATTGTCCTTTAGCAACTGTGGCCTCTCCTCAGCTGGGAGACTCTCGGGGCGGCCAGGGAGCTAGGAGTCCCAGTCTGTGGCCTTCCTCCTGCCCAGCTCCTGCCAGCCACACGCACTGCCCGGATCAGGGCTTGCACCAGGCCGCCTGCAGATGTGCACTTTCCTAAAGCCTCTTATGCAAAAAAACCCCTACACACACAGGAAGATGCCGCAGTGGGGAGCCCCGCATTGGAGCCCCGGATTCTCAGGGGCAGGGTGCTCAGGGCCAGCGCCAGTCTGCACACCTAGGCTCCTGGACACCGCACAGGAGGCTGCAGGAGCCACCAGTCTCCTGTGTCATCTGGAAGGCTGCCTTCAGGAAGGGCGGCAGTACTGGTTACACTGTTGGGGCCCCCCGAGACCCCAGGCTCCCAGCAGGAGCAGTGGCAGTGTCCACATGCTCACCAGTGGAGAGAAGGAGGAATAATGGCCTAAATCCGCTTTCTATGGGTCCCTTCTGGTCTCAGAGCAGGGCTGCCATCAGCAGACGTCGCAGGCCAACCTTGCCACAGGCCAACCTTGTGTCCTTGCTGTGCACTAAACCCCTGAGGTTTGCCAAGTGCAGCAGGGGCAGGATCTGGTTTCCGGGGACCCTGGTGACGCTGGGCCACCTGGAGGAGGTGGGTTCTGTGCTGTCCTTGGGGTGCGTGTATTAAAATGCTGCCTCCTGTCTTCCGTCTGAGCATTCTTATGTGCTTCTCTGCACCCAGCCTGGGCTCTGAAGCTGGGTCTGTGCAGGCCTCCTAGTGCCGGATGAGACAGCTAAGGGCAGCTGCGCAGGAGGAAGAGCGTTTTCTTCTCTCCTGGTTTTGGAGCTGGAAGTCCCGGCAATGTGGAAGGCACAGGAGGAAAACCCCACAACACCACATGGGAGGCTGAGCACCAGGTGGGGACAGACCCCAGACCCCAAGCAGGGGCCCTGCAAGAGCTGCCCAGGGCTTTGGGCACTGCCTCAGGCCCCACCCCACCCCAGCCTACAGGGCCACAAACAACCAAACCAGAAGGCTCTGCAGGCTGCATCCACAGCCTGCATCCCAGGATCCCATTCTGCACGTCGCACTAGGGAGGCAACTTCCGCTGGGTCCCCTTGGAAAATGTATCGTCAAACCCTGGTGCTGTACATAGCTCGAAAGTGCCCCTTCCTGAGGGTCTTTACAAAGTCTCGTCAAAAATACAACTGCCGCTGCCAAGGGCCGAGCCCTTCAGCAGCACCTAAAAGTGCGACGCTGTGTCCCACCCACTCTTCTCCAGAGCAGGCACCGTGTGACAGGACTCTCCCAGACTCAGCATGACCGTGAAAGAGAAACGTGAGAGGAACGTTTTGAATCCACACTGGGCATCGAGGCAGCCAGGACAGCCCAACTGAAGGCCCTCGGGAGAGAGGACGCCAGAGTTGCTGCAGGAAGTGGCTGGAACTCAGGACGAGTGTGTGCAAGCCGGGGAGTATTTAGAGAGGGATTCGAAGTGGCGTCTTCTACTGGGTCACATTTATTAGACACAGATGTTCGTTTGTCTAGCTCTTCACACCTGGCAGGGGGTGGTGGGGTCTAAGCAGGCTGCAAGCCTCCAGTGGAGAAGCACGTGCCTGGACTGCAGCCCTGTAGGGTTTCTAGGGCCCTGGAGGAGGAGCAGCTCAGCCTGCGCAAGGCAAGGATTTCAGGTCCTTCGGCTTCCATTAAAGGGGAGCAGGGCTGGACCAGAGATTTGAAAGGAAGTGGGGTGGGCTCACTGGTAATCCCAGTACTTCCAGAGGCTGAGGCAGGAGCATCACTAGTTGGAGCACAGTCTGGGCCTCTTAGTGAGACCTTGTTTTAAAAAAAAAAAAATAATAAAAAGACCAAGAATGTAGCAGCTCGTTGTGAGGCCCTAGGTTCAGGCTGCAGTGCTGTAACAACCAGGAGAACAGGAGGGACGGGACAGAGGCCCTCAGAAGACAAGAGGGAGCCTGGCAAAGCAGCCACCAGCCAGGACCCCTTGCAGGCAGCCTCTGGCAGACAGAACGAGGTGTGAGAAGATGATCTCTGCTCTTCCAGTCCCACACACGTGGCTGTCTGCCACTATCCCTGGGAAAGTGAGCACAGTGGTGTCCCACAAAGTGCTGGGCAGTGTGAGTCTGGGGACACCCGTCCAGGGGGAATTGATGGAATGTCCATCTGTGGTGTCACAACAGTGCTGTCTGGCAAGGGTCCCTTCCCATAGGCCTCGCAGGGAGCGCGGCAGAGGCCGGCCCGGCTCCAGCCACACACACAGACAGCGGTGACCAGTGGTGGGCAGTGTGGGCACAGAGGTGCTCCGTCCCAGCAGGCAGGCGGTCCAGGGAAGGGACAAGCTGAGGAGTGGTCTGGGTGTCCCCAAAGGCCCCTGTGGGGGACGCCTGGTCCCCCAGCCACAGAGGGATGAGATGGGGTGGGTGGAGGTTGGGTGTGAGTGGATTAACTCACTGTCACCTAACAGCACTGGAGGAGGATGCTAGTAACGTAGGGACAGCAACGTCCCCAGGGAATAGGGTCCTGGACTGGAGTCACAGAACTGAGTCACGGAGGCCCCAGCCCATCCACCAGGCAGAGCTGAGAGATGCACAGACAAGAGAAGGCAGAGTTCAGGCCCAGCAGACAGCAGACAGGCAGAGGTGGCCGCATGAGGGCCGTGGTTAGGGTTGGGGAGGGACAAGAGTGGCTTGGGTGGTGTCCCGCAGGATGGGTGACCTGGGCTGTTCGGCTTGAACGCATTCTCTGAGTGTTTCCCATCCAGTGTCAGGCTGTGCCTTCCCATGCAGATGAGGCTGACTTGTGGATGCGGTGTGTCTGTAGGGGATGTGGTCCAAAGCCCAGGACAGGGCCGCAATGGTCTCACCGGCTTCCTCAGCTCCTCCTGCTTTATGATGTTGTGTCTGTCAGGAAGAAGTGAACGGGTCTCAAGATGGAAGAGCCTTTCTCTCCCGCCAGTGCCCTGATTGCCTGACACTCAGCTCACTGGCTGTCTGGACCCGGGCACCATCACTACCCCTGCTCCCAGGAGCCTCACCTGCTCCGAGACCCATGCTCCCAAGCCCGGGCCACCTTCTTGCCCTACCCCGATCCCGCTGGCCTCTGCCCTCCCGACCCCTCTGAGGGCTTCAAAGTCTTCTCTCCTCTCCCAGAGCCCTCGAGGTCTCCCCTCCCTTTCACCCCAGCCGTGACCAAGGGAGCTGACCTTGAGGGCAGCTGGGGGTGGCGCTGCCAGCCTCCTGGGCTTGCACACCTGTCTGCAGGCCTCTGGTGCGAGCCGTCAGTGTGCAGAGCTCCTGGGCTGGCGCTTGCATTTTGGGGAAGCCTTCTACTCTTTGGAGCCACAGCTCATCAATGTTGTCCTTTCACTCTGAGCCCCTGCTTCTTTGCTGCCCTGAAGCATCCACGTTCTGGTCCTGAGGGGTGAGGCGGGAGAGGAGCAGAGGCGGCAAGGGAAACCAGTTCATAAGTTGAGCACTTAGGAGGCAGACTGGGACTTGGGACAGGTCAACCCCGGTCCCTGTGTCCCCAGACCGGTCCCTGATCCTCCTCCTGGCCCATTACACCACAATCCCCCAAAGATGCGCACAGCCCAGAAATTAACTCAGTTGACGAATAAAGGGCAGAAACCTGGTCCTAAGGTACAGGGTCAGAGAGTTCAAAGCATGTTTCCAGGCAAAACATCTTCTATCACGCAGCTTAAGAAAAGAGACACCGTCCTCCTGAGAAACAGGCCATTGTCTTCCTGGGTGGGCCAGCGCTTCCCGAACCAAGAGGAGCCAGCACTTCCTGCGAGGAAGCCCAGATCCCACGGGTGTCCCCAGTGGTGACGCCAGCGACGCTCCAGGGCACAGGGTGCAGGGGGCCTCACTCCACTCTCCCTGGGTATGCACTTGAAATCCTGCCTTCTTAAACCTCTTTATGCTTCTCTAAAAAACAAAATCTTCTCTGCCTTGACTTAATTTTAAGCTTATTTTCCTTGGTTCTTGAGCACATATCATTTTTTAAATTAAAATTTTGCTAATTAACACCAAGGCAGGGGAATTACATCTATAATCCAAGCACTTGGGAGACTGAGGCAGGAGGATCTCTGTGAGTTTGAGGCCAGCTTGAGTTATGTATGGAATTCAAAGCCAGCCTGAACTACATGATGAGACCCTACTCAGATAAATAAATAATAAATTTTCCCTAATTAGTGTAATATGTGGTCAAAATATATGCTTACTGTTTAACATTTTTTAAATGTTATTAACAATAAGAGACACATTTCCATTAATCCCCCTCAAAATATTCCCCCTCACTTCAGACATGCATCCCATGGTTCTTGTCACTTTTTTTTTTGTCTTTTTGGGACAGGGTCCCACTATGCAGCTCAGGCTGGCCTTGAACTCACAATGATCCTCCTGCCTCAGCCTCCTGAGTGCTGGGATTACAGACCTGTGCCACTCTTGTCACTTTCTGAAGCAGTTGTGGTATTACAGACAGCTAAGTTATTCAGAGATATCTTAGGCAGCAGATGGTTGTGGCTGGAGGTGGTTGCATCGAAAGCCCAGCTTCACCCACATTCTTTCACAGGCGTTAACAGCAGCGATTGATATTCTAACAGGCATCAATCACCTCAGGTGGGGACCAAACCTCTTTAACCTGACCCTTCCAGGAAAGCCCTCCTTGCTTCCCAGTTTGAGCCCCGTGTAATCAATACTACCCAAGTGACAATGCTTGTAATCTTATTGACTGACCATAGTTTTGCCCCACCGCAACCCATCCTATGATTCGCCGTTGGACCAACATTACCTAAGCAACTATACTTGCAATTTTATTGATCACGTCTTGGCTTTGCTCAATAAACTCCCTTGAGAAGTGAGGTCGGGGGCAACCCACTTTCCAGGCCCCCTTCTGTCCCTCTCAGACAGAAGCTTTCTTTCCCTCAATAATTTTTTCTACTCTTAACCTCCCGTTGTTCCTAGAACTCACTCCTTGATTTCAGAGAACACGAGCTCTGAACGCAGTGTGTAGACAGGATACTGTGTCCTTGCCCACTTTACTGGATCTGACACTGCGTGACCTGGTTTTCCTCAGCATCAGAATGGTTACAGGGGAGATGCTAGACAGCAAATTCGCTCACTAAGAATGAATTCTAAGGAACAACAGAGGTGTTTTTGTTGCTGCTGGTTTTTTTTTTTCTTGAGACAGGGTCTCGCTATGTAGTTCAGGCTGGCCTTGAGCTCACTTTGTAGCCCAGGCTGGTCTCAAGCTTGCAACGATCCTCATGCCTCAGCCTCCCAAGTGCTGGGATTACAGGCATGCGCCACCACGCCTGCCTCAGAAACCACTTCTCAAAGGAAATTTTACAGAGCAAAATCACAAGGCGGGTACAATGTGGGACAAAATTATGATCCACAGTAAAATGGCAGGTACAGTCACTTGGGTAGTGCTGATCTAATGGTACTAAGGTGCCTGGGTGACATCATTAACCTTGCTCTGACAACTACACTCCAGTCTTTCTTCTTAGCGGCCTTGGGTCTTAGTGGTGGTGGTGGGGATGGCCCACCTCTAATGGGACAGCGGGAAATCTCACAAGGGTGACACTGATAACCCCAAACCTGTCCATCCCTAGGGAAGTATGTAAATCTGGCCATTGAGCCTTTACTGCTCAGAGGGCCTCCAGCCACAGTCCTGACAGATTCTCCTCTTCCGCCCGGCCCTGCCAGGCTGCCCACCGTATTTCTGCCTAACTTAGCTGTCTATAAAAGGCTGACCAAGGAAGGGAAATGGGTTGAATCCACTCTGGACATTGAGGCAGCCAGGACAGCACAAGTGAAAGAGAAGATACCAGAGCTGCTGCAGAAAGTGGCCGGGACGGTGGGATGAGTATGTGCTGAGCCGGGGAGGACTGCGGGGTTCATTGTGAGGATTGTTTCTGACTGCAAGAAATGTTTTTGGTTGTAATAATTATTTATTTATTTATTGTTGGTCTTTTTGAGACAGGGTCTCATTATGCAGTTCAGGCTGGTCTTGAACTCACTTTGCAGGTCAGGCTGGCCTCAACCTCGCAACAATCCTCCTGCCTCAGCCTCCGAGTGCTGGGATTATAAGCATGTGCCACCACATCAGCATTATTTTCTTTTTTGAACTTAAACATACACTGTGTATTTCACACATCCCTGGTTAGTGTTCCCTCTTGGGGGGGCCCACTCAGCTCTGGGTCAGCTCCAAGCCCAGAGGTCTCCCCACTACCCTCTCCGCTCTCCCTCTAGGGTGGGGCTGGGGCAGAGAGGAGACCACAGAGGCCCAGCTGCCTGCCAAGCATCTCGCACTCAGGCTCTTGCTGTGTTCTTTTGACAATTTTTTGAGTAGAGCTCAAAATTCTTCAATGGATATGGGAGAAGCCCACAAGTCTTCAACAGAACTATGCACTTCACATTAGAGTTGTTTTGTTTTTTGAGACAGGGTCTCACTGTATATTCCAGGATGGCCTTTAACTCACTTTGTAGCCCTTAAAACTCTTGCTGATCTTCCTGACTCAGCCTCTTAAGGGCTGAGATGACAGGCAGGCGCCACCATGTCTGGCTATGGTTTTTTTTTGTTTTGTTTTGCAGTACTGGGGATCGAACTCAGAACCCTGCACTTGCTAGGCAAGCGCTTATTCCACTGAGCTATATCCCCAGCCCCCAGCTATGGTTTTTTGAGACAATGACTCACTACGTAGTTCAGGGTGGCCTACTTTTGTTTCCAACTTGGGAGAAAGCTAGACATTCACCCAAAGGCATCTGAGAGGCCCATTTCTCATTAGCGACCCCCATGCCTACAGCCTCCTCCCACCACAGCCCCACTGCACCTGGCTGAAACTCAACACCATCCTGGTCAGGACCACCTACTGTCCAGGTACCATGACCAGCAAGGCCAAGCTGCACTCGGCAAGGACAGAAACTGCTCGCTTTAAGGTTCCTGATGTCCCCCCTCCCCAGCGATGGGCAGGGCACTTCCTGCTATTTTGCCTGTTTCTATTTTTGAAAAGTGGGGCGTTGAAGCAGACTGGTCAGTCCCCATCTCCTCAGGATTCAAATGTCAGGCACATACACACCCTCAAAGTCACTACAAACTCCACCAGCAAGGGAGGGAGCTGTGGACTAAGAAGCCCAAGCCCCAGGAGCAGCGAGGGGACCCACCGGGCTCACCCTAGAGTCCCACCTCAAAGCTAGGTGCTGAGATGATTTTATTTTTTGACATAGAGTGTCACTGTGCAGCCCAGGCACAGCAATCCTCCTGCCTCAAGCCTCCCATGCCCCACCACACCTGGCTAGGATTTTTTAATAGTAATCTCTTTTTTTTTATAGTTTTTTTTTTTTTTTTGCAGTACCAGGGATCGAACTCAGGACCTTGTGCTTGCCAGGCAGGTGCTTATTCCACTGAGCTATATCCCCAGCCCCAATAGTAATCTCTTTTGAGGCACCTTGGAAATTAGGGGGCCTGTCAGAGGACAGACCTTTCCTGGGGTTAAACTGAATGAGCTCACAAAGTGAATGCTGTAAAAATATGCATACCTAAGCTGTGTTCTCTCCTGCATTTTTAACTGTTTCATACGGGCCCAAACACACCATCATGTGAGACTTACATTCCCAAGGGTTAGCCTATGCATTGTAAAGGTTATCATGAGGCAGAAAGCCTAAGTGCAGAAACTTTGTTAAATAAACCTGCAGTCGTTCTGCTGCCACTGAACTCAGCTGCCTCTCCCAGGGCAGCTCTCCAGGCTGGGGCAGGGGGAGGATGGAGAGTCAGAACGGAGAGCTGAGGTCAGGTGGTGCCTAGCACAGCAAGTGGGACACCTCCCTGCCATGTACTGTTTGCTTCAGTGTTACTGGAGCTGGCGCAGCTGGTTTGCGCGGCTCCTCTCAGGCTCGTTGTGCTCAGGACTGGCCTTGCTCCAGCCCACACGTGATCAACCCCCAGCTTCGGCCATTCCCCACACTCAGCTAAATTATGATCCGTGATCAAAGTGAAGCCGCTGTGAATGTACTAACAACTACCCCGCTGCACCCATCATTAGATGTCTGTGTGCTCCGGTCTCCAAGAGCCAGTCTCATTCCTGTAACTTGTGTTCACCACCCTGTAAGACAAGCTCTGTACCCTCCACTCACTTTAGAGATTACTCCTCTGGGGTCCATTAGCATCAGTATAATTTCCTTTCTTCTCCTGAGCTCCTGGCTACTGTTTTGATTTTTCCCAGAACAATCAGAGCGGACAGAGAAATGACAAAGCACTTTTAAAAATGTACAATGGGATTTTTAAACAAGGACATGAGACTCAGGTGCAAAATCTTTATTGTGAATATTCCCATGCTGACACAGGATGATACATTCTCCTCCTAACCTGGTACCCCAGCTATTCAGGAGGCTGAGGCAGGAGGGTCACTGTCTTGTTTACTTTTCTCTGGTTGCTGAGGCAAAATACCCAATGCCCAAAATGAAGGAAGGAAAGGTTTATTTAGCCTACAGTTTGTGGAGGTCTCAGTCCATACTTGGCTGGTTCAGAGGCAGAGTGGCACGTGGCAGAGGGCAAACGTTCATGGCAGCAGAGCACAGCAAAAACAACCAGCAAAAGGGAGGAATGACAGGGAGCAGTCTCTTTTTACCTCCCTTATATTGTAAACAGGCTTCTTCCCCCCTCCCCCTGCCAGGGGCCCTGTAGCACTCCCATAATCTCCATGCTCTCCTCTTCCACAGGCTCAGGATGTGTACAAAGTAAGCTCCCCGGCTTCCTGATGTGTCACTCAGCCAAACCTCTAGACTCCCCAAGTTGACAGTGTATCAACCATAACAGTTTGAGCCCATCCTGGAAAACTTAGTGAGACCCATTTAAAATTTTTTAAAAAGGGTCTCAGACACAGCCCAGAGCAAAAGCCCTGAGTTCTTGACAAAAGTAAACAAACAAAAAAACCCAAAACACAAACCTTTATACCAGCCATGACAGTATGGTCGTCAAATTTTTAAAAATATAACTTTTAACAGTGTCCAGGTGACAACGCCTCCGCTGCACGTACAGCTGCCGGCTGCCCAACCGGCAGGCAGAGGCGCGGTGTTTCACTCACTGCTTGGTTTGTACCGGTGGGAGAAAGCTCAGTTACTTGGGGCAGCCAACCTAGCTCCTAAAGTACATTCTCTAGTAATCCTTTCAAAGAGGGGACACGGGAAACAAACCTTCTGAATTCGTCAGTGTCAAAAAACGTTCTTGTTTTCCCCTCAAAGTCGAAGGTCAGTTTGGCTGGATACCGGATTCGAGGGTGGAAGCCATGCCCGTGCAGGACGCTTATGATGTCGCACCACTGGCTCCGGGCATCCAGCGTGCTCAGGGAGAAGTCTGCTGTCAGCCGGATGCTCCTGCCCCTGTAGATGACGTCTCTCTCTCGAGATGCCTTCAGGATCTTCTCTCTCTCGCTGGGGCTCCAGAATGTCACCAAGATGTGTCTGGGAGTGAGTTTTCTCTCATCAACCCTGCTGGGGACTCGCTGAGCACTGACCACCTCAAGACCTGAGCCCATGCTTAGCTCTGGAAAGTTTTCTTCAATGATTTCTTTAATTATATCCTCCGCCTCGTTCGTTTTCGTATCTTTCTCGGGCACTCCAATCACACGGATGTTGGAGCTCCTGAACTCATCCTCTCTGGCTCGAAGGTTCTCGTTCCTCGTTATCTGCCTGGACATCTGGACTGCATCCTTAGACACCTCTTCCATCTGGTCGTCCAGATGCCTCATTCTTTCCTCCAGTGTCCCCACTCTGCTGTTCAGGTCGTCTACTGAAGGTTTAATTTCCGAGATGTCTGGGTAGCATTTCCTTATGCTCTCCACCTGCTCTCGTATCTCTCTGACGATGCTCATCATGCCTCTTCTGAAGTTTTCTTCTGTTTCCTGGATTAAGTCTACTTCTTCAAATGTCTGCGCTTCTCTTTGCAGAGTCTTGTGTTTCTCTTTCTCTGTTTTCCCTAAAAACTTGGTGTCTCCCAAGGGAGTACTCAGATTTACCCATGAAGCCATTCTGTGCTCACCAGAACATCCCTCCAGTGGTTTTGAGAGAGAGCTCCAGTGCAGTGTGGGACCGCAATTCTCAATTCCTTGGCCTCTGAAAGCGGTGGTTTCATCTTCCTCCTCCTCCACGCTGTGTTCCTCCCGGGGCTGCACTGACTTTTCCTTCTCCCTGTCCGAGGGACGACAGGCAAGTTCCTCCTGCAGCGGCGGGGCCTCCTTTGCCCCTGTGCTTGGGCTCCCTCCTCCCTCCTGCTGCTCCAGCTCCTCTTCCTCCATTCCTGAGCTCCCTCCTCCCTCTTGCTGCTCCTCCGTCTCCGAGTGTCCTTCTTCCTCTTCTGCCCCTGTGTTTTCTTCCCCCTCCTCCTCGCTCCAGGTCTCCTCCTCCTGCTCCTCCTCTTCCTCATCCTCCCCAGAGTTTTCTTCTCCCTCCTCCTCACCCCAGGTCTCTTCCTCCTGGTCCTCCTCTTCCTCCTCTGCCCCAGAGTTTTCTTCTCCCTCCTCTAGCCACAAGGCCTCCTGCTCCTCCGTCTTGGGGCTTTCCCTCCCCTTCCATTCTGAAGGTGCTGAGCTCCCTGCCTCAGGCCTGGCCACCTTCAACTCTTTAATGAACAGGAAGTTCAGGCCATGGCTTGCTGGGTCTCCAGCCCCACGCTTCGAGGTTTTTGGAGGATTATCCTGAAAGTTAAAGGAAAGGAAAGCTTGAGCCATGTCACCCAGGTACTCCAGCACCCACCCCCACTCTAACATAGCTGCCTTTTTGACAGGAAGGAGTATCTGGGAATCACTTTCATGGTGTCTATTTACTCACCAGAGCTGGGTATCAAGTCCAGGGCCTTGCACAGACTAGTCAGGGGCTTCCGACACAGTGCGCCACCCCAGCCCATCACCAGTTCTCCAAGACCTGGGTCCCCCAAACACCTCAACACACAGAGTTGCCTGTGAGGCCGTTGCAGCTGGCCTCTTTCCTCCTTAGCTGACTCTCAGTGGTCTGCATGCGCTTGGCACATCTTGCTTTGCATCTCTAATATGTGGGGTCCTGTCACTGTCAACCCTGGGCCCTGGCTGAAACCAGCTGCCTGAGGAACAGCTGGAAAGAGGCCGGGGTGCGGCTCTGGGGACAGCACTTGCCTCACATGCAAAGACACCTAGTGCTTAGGGGGCCCCCGCGCACACTTACCCACAGGAGAAAGGAGATTTAATGTTCCCACTTACACTGGAAACTCTAGGGATACTATTAATGGAAGGGAAAGTGGGTTTGGTTCTGATCCTGGCCTGGCGGGCAGTGCTCCTAGAGTGGGCTCCACTGGAGCAGTCCAACTGAGGGTCACAGAGCCTCGCTTAGAACCATGACCGCAGGGGATTTATCTGGGACATCACCCCTATGCCAGGTACACCTCGACCATGCCGGGTGGGGCTGGCTCATCCCAGGCTCAGTGCCAGTAATGGGGACTTCATCATCACAGAGAGGGAAACAAGCCTGTCTCTCCTGCCTCAGCCTTCAATGCCCACTGGGACGCTCAGACCCAAGAGGTGGAGGACAGCTCAGTGCTGAGCACCTTCCTGGGTCCCCTCCCTCCTGGTGGGGAGGTGGTGACCAGCTCATGCAGGTCCTGGGGCCGAGGAGACAGAGACCCATGCTAGGCAAGGTGTCAGACTGAGGGCTGCTCTGGTGCCCTCGACTCCCTCAGTGGCCCAGGTCAGAGCTGTGCCCCTCCTGAGCTCACACTGTGGGCTCCAGTGCCCTGGATGGCGTATATGTCAGAGCACAACCATATGTCACGCCACACAGCCAATATGCTCTAGTGGGAAAAAAGTACAGAAAATCAGCAAGAACTTTTAGGCCAAGCACCGTGGCACACAATCTCAGCACTCTGGGAGGCCGCGGCTGTGCTTTTCCTTAGAAGGAATTGTTTTGTCTGTGGTGCTGGGCATTGAAACTGGGAAGATGGAGCTACACACCCGCCCTTTTGTATTTTTGAGACAGGGTCTCATGAAGTTGCTCAGACTGACCTTAAACTTGTGGCTCTTGCCTCATCCTCCCAAGGAGCTAGGACCTGCTTTGAAGGAATGTTTGGGTGTTTGAGACAAGGTCTCACTATGTACAGTTCAGGCTGGCCTCAAATTCACTTTGATCCTCCTGCCTCAGCCTCCTGAGTGCTGGGATTACAGGCATGTGCCACCATCCACGGCTGGCTCTGAAGCAGTTACACTCTATTTTTGTTGTTGTTTTGTTTTGTTTCTGTCTTTTTGAGACAGGGTCTCACTATGCAGCTCAGGCTGCCCTTGAGCTCACTTTGTAGCCCGGGATGGCCTCGAACTCACAGTGATCCTCCTGCCTCAGCCTCCCTCCCTAGTGCTGGCATTATAGGTGGGAACCACCACACCTGGCAGCACTTACAGTGTAGTGCCAGATCTAACCTGTGAGATACTGCAGTAACCCTCCCTCGTAACTGACACACCAGCATCTGCACTGCTCACTTACCCCCCTTCTTTGCGTCCCACAGTGTCTTCCTTGTCCATGTGAGTCTGTGCTCTGTGCGAAAACATCTTTCAGCAATTCTTTCATGGAAGCCTTTTGGCTCGTAAACTCTCTGAGGCTGTGCAGGTCCGAAAACGTCTGTGTTTCACCATCACATCTAAATGCCAATTCAACCTTGCATAGAAACCTGGGGTCAAAACCATTTTCTCCCAAAATGCTGAAGATCTGACCCCACGCCCCACTGACCTCCAGTGTTGCTGGGAAGTCCATGGCCAGGGTCAGCGTGGCGCCCTCCACCCCCAGCGGTCCTCTTTCCTTTCTCGCCGCCTCTCCCTTCTTCAGGGCCTCAGGGGCTCTTCTCGCCCCCGCTCGCTTCCCTGGCTCTCGCTCTCCACTGTCCCCACGCTCTCTCTGCAGAACTTGCACGCGGACATCACCATTTCTCTGTCCTTCCTTAAAGCGCGAGGCTCCTCCTGTGCTTTTTCTGACCCTGTCCTTTGCAGGTAGTTTCCTCCCTTGGCCCCTACTATGAGCTTGAGCTTTATCTAATTTTCTCCTCCGCTCACCTGGTTCTCTTTTCAGGCCCAAGTTTTCAGTACCCTCTTCCAGTTTGGAATCCTCTGTCTTCTCCAGCAACTGCATTTTCTGTGAGGTTAAATCCTTTACCTCCTGCCTCTCCTTTCTGCTGCTGGAGCTCTTTGAATTTTTCACTTCAGGCACCATTTTTGCTATCAAAAGATTCCTTATGAGGGTCTGCACCATCTCTTCAAACATGAGGTCCTGCCGCTCCTTGGAGAACTCAGGCTCCCTCCTGTCACCTCCTGAGTCGTCTGCACACTCAGGTTCAAGGGCTGCGGCCCCTGCTCTTCCAGTCACCCCTTTTCTTCCCTTTCCGTGGACTTCTCCCTGTCCCTGTGTTGCTCTCACCAGCTTAGCTCGGCTCCTGGGCATCCTGGCTGTGTGGTCAAAACTGGTTTTCTCTTCTGGAATAGTAAATTTGTTCGTGCACACTGGGTAGACTTCAGAAATTCAAAATTTTACAAAAGGTCACCTGAAACAAAGGAAAACTACTTACTAAAGAATTTGAGAAACTCAGTAAGAATGCGCTTAGTTAAAAAAAAAAACTATGTTGGATAAAAATGTACAAAATTTACTGTTAAGAGCTGGAAATAAGATGGGCACATGAACTCTAGACAAAAGAAATAAGAATTCACAACTTGAACTGAATCATTAAGTCATTTACAGGGAAAAAAAAGTCATTTACAGGTCAGGCGAGGCAGCACACACCTATCGGCTGAGGCAGGAGGATCCCAAAATTTCAGTCCAGTCTGTGCAACTTGGTAAGAACCTATTTCAAAATAAAATGCTGTCTTGGTTACTTTAATCTTAATGCTGCTGGGCGTGGTGGCACACGCCTATAATCCCAGCCCTCGAGAGGCTGAGGCAGGAGAATCACTGTGAGTTTGAGGCCCGCCTGGGCTACAAAGTGAGTTCAAGGCTAGCCTGAGCAGCATAGTGAAACCCTGTCTCAAAAAGCAAAGAAAAAAATCTTAATGCTGACACAAAATACCTGACACCCAAAATTAAGGAACCCTTTGTTTAGCTCACAGTTTGTGAGGTGTTGGTCATCACCAGCTGGATCCAAGGCCGGGTGGCACATGGCACAGGGCAACAGCTCAAGGCAGCAGACAACAGCAAAAGCAGCAAGAGCAAAAGAGGAAGAGAGCAAGCCTCTTTCCTCCCTTACATTGTAAGCAGGCCACCCCGCAAACCAGGGCAGGTGGAACACTCACACACTCTCCCTGCCCTCCTCTTATACAGGCTCAGGATGTTCACAAAGTGAGGATCTCTTGGCAACTTAGCACCCAGACACATTTCTTCAAGCCAGTTTCCAGATACAAAGACCGGTTTACTCTTAGCATGTGACAGCTCACACGCAAGTGTAAGAACCCTTCAGGGCCAGTATTAAATCCACCAAGATTACACTGCACTGGAACCATTCTCCCCCTGGCGCCCCAAAGACTGGTGCACATCCCTTCATGCAGAAGGCATTTAGTCCATCTGTGAGAGTTGCCAAAGTCCTAACAGTTTCAGCAGTGCTGAAAAACCAAAGCTCCCAGTTTCCTCTGAGATGTAAGGCAAACTCTCAGCTGTGAGACCGGATACAAATGAAAACAAAGGGAAACACTTCTAACCTTCAACGAGCACAAGATAAATATTTTCATTCCAGAAGTTACAAATGGGGATACAAAGGACTGGGAGGAAAGCAAGTCCAAAACCCATTGGGGCAGCCGGGTGTGGTGGCGCAAGCCTGTAATCCCAGGGCTGGGGCTGGGGCTGAGGCTGAGGCAGGAGGATCCTTGTGAGTTTGAGACCAGCCTAGGCTACAAGGTGAGCTCAAGGCCAGCCTGAGCTGCAGAGAGTGAGACCCTGTCTCAGAAAGACCAAAACAAAAAAAATAAAAAGTCATGGGGTTAAAAAGGCTCCCACCTTGTTTTGTTCCACAAAACACTCTCATTCTGTGCATGAGAAAGGTGTGGAGACGGTGTGAGTGCTAAGGCGGGGTAGTGCGGCCTCGGACACAGCTCGGCGCGCCTTCCTACAGTGGGGCAGCCTGCTTACAATATAAAGGAAAGAGGCTTGCATGCTCTCCCCTTTCGCTCTACCCCACGGGCACTTCTGGTGGTTATAGTTCCCGCCCTTCTCTTAGGCCCTCTTTGCTCCCTCCTTGCAGCTTTCTTTAGATGACCCATGCTCCTGGCTTCTCCAAACTTCCGAGGTCTCCACTGTACACTACTTACTCACAGCTTCATGCACTGCCCTCTCAGAGGCACACTGCCTGGTCTCCCAGGCCTTCCAAAATTGAGTTGGAAGCCTTTTAAACCCCTAACTCTTGCATTTTGAATACACCTAAAACCAGCACCACGTGTATGATACTAAGGTCTGCTGCCAGTCGTGGCAGTAGCCAGGCTTTCCTCTCTTAGCTGAAGGGGTCAGTGCCTGGATCGCTGGGCACTCTGAGGAATACATTTTTATGCTGCCGCCATTCTGGAGCCTGGTGCTGTGTCTTTCTCTTCAAAGCAATCTTTGCCCTTCGCAGTTGAGAGTGTGAAGGGCGGAGACTTGCTGCCCCTAGTGACGACCTCAGGCCATCTCTTCCGGTCCCTTTTCCTTCTCAGCAATGGAGATCTCCTGAACTCTATCTTTTCAGTCCACAGCTTTACTGGAGTTTCCTTTCTGGCCAATCTCACATTTAAATCATCCTGCTGCGCTCTTTGCTCTTGTTTCATAACATAAATCTAGCTAAAGTCCCCAACAGCAGCTATGCCACCGCCTCAGCATTCAACTGCCTGGAAATTTCTTCTGCCAGATTAATTAGTCCACCACCCTTAATCTCAATCTCAGGCAGTCTCCGGACACCAGTAAAATGCAGACAAACTTCCTGCCAAGCCATAACATACAATTAGTCTGGACCCCAACAACCAATGCAGTCCTTCCCAGCAGAAACTTCCTGAACCTGGTCTTTACCAGCAGGACTTGTATTAGCCTTCTGGTCTTCCAAACTTTGACCAGAATCTCCCACACAGAACAGCTGAAGGTGTCCAAGCTCAACTCTTTCAGACGACATCTCCAAACCTTTCCAAACTCTTCTCACAAGCCATTTCCAAAGGCTCTTGAACCACATTGTCAGGTATAGTCACAGCATCGAATCCACTTCTCTGGTACCAAATTCTGTCTTGGTTACTTTTTTCTCACTGCTGAGACAAAATATTCGACACCCAAAATGGAGGAACCGTTCATTTAGCTCACAGTTTGTGGAGGCTTCAGCCTGCAATCAGCTGGCTCCAAGGTAGGGATGCAGGGGATGGGGCAACACTGCAGACTGCAGGCAAGCAGCCTTCCCTCCATTATACTGTAAGCAAGTAACTGCCCCCCCCCACCGCCTGGGGTGTTTACAAAGGGAGGACCCTGGCACCCTGCTGAGCCGAGTCATTAAACTTCTAAACTTCTCAAGTTGGCACAATGTATCAACCCTTACAAGGGCGGAGGCCCAAAAGAATGAAAAACAGCCAGCGAGGCTGCTGGGGAGCTCAGGTAACGCCAGTCAGAGGCCAGCACTGGGATACACATGAAAAGAACTAATTGGCAAATGACAAGTGTTCTGTTTCTGTACTTCCACCCCAATAACTCCCCTGAAACTCTCTCTCCCTGAGCCCTCCCGGGCCAACCTCTCCGGGAAGAATCCCAGTCAGGTCCGTGGTATTACAAGTCTGATTATTGCCTTTAAAAAAAAAAGGACATCCTCTGCTCAGTGTGAGGCCCTGGGTTCAACCTCTACTCCCAAATCAGAACACACACTTTTATGAGCGTGTAGCTGGGTGGTAGAGCGCTTGCCTAGCATATACAAGGTCTTGGGTTCAATCCCCAGTATAGAAAAAAATACATATATATGCAATGCACAATTCCTAGAGGGGAAACTGAACATGGTAGGAACTGGCAGATCTCCTGTCCATCACCTTTCCCCTGCAAAGAGCACTGCCGAGCTGAATTAAGAGAATGTAAACATTGCTAAGAAGCTGGAGCCACACCATGGGCCCCAGGAAGCCTGGGCAGATCTCACAGAGGCGCATTTTATGATGCACCCTTTATGATGCAGGACACCGGGACTCCACCCTGCCCTGCTGCACTCCGGGGATGGGGGAGGGACGAGGGCGAGTGGCCGAATGGGCAGAACAGCTAGGGTCATCACCCAGCCTATGGCTCAGGGGCAGTCTGGCCAAGCTGCCACTGCAGCAGCTCCAGGAGGGCAGTGGGGGCTGCACACAGCAGGAGGAGGACAGCGCACAGGCTGGTCACCCCGAGGCCTGGAACCAGGAAGAACCACTCGGTTTTCCCGGCTGGGCCTGCTCTCCACACTGTGGCAAGTCCCTAGGACAGGGGCTTCAGCGCATGGGCCAGAGCGCTGCTCTGGGTGCTCACCGTGGGCAGCAGGAAGCATTGAGGCGAGGACGGATCTGAACCCAGGTAGGGGAGGCCCAGGATGCAGCCCCGGAGCTGGAGGGTAGGGGCAGAGCCAATCCCAGGAGGGGCCGCAGGGTTGACTGCCAGGTCTAAGGGTCCATCCACTCCTGGCTCAATTGGAGAACAAGTACATGGGCCGACTTTATTTCTGTTCTGCATATAAAGTTGCAAAAGTGGTTCAGTTCTGAAAGCTACACAAACGAAGTTAACGCTGGGCACTTCAGCCCCATGGGAACCCATAAAACATGCCCTTAGAAACTGGGCATCCTGGCAAGCCTGAGGTCATGAGTTCAATTCCTGGTACCAAAGAAAAAAGAAACTGGGCATGGTGGGCACAGTTGTCACCCTAGCACTCTGGTAGCTGGGGCAGGGGAGTCACAAGTTCAAGCCCAGCCTGGGCAACTTGGAAGCTCCTGTCTTAAAAATGGGGGGGAAAACGGGCTGGGGATATAGCTCAGTGGAATAAGCGCCTGCCTAGCAAGCGCAGGGTCCTGAGTTCAATCCCCAGTACCGCCAAAAAAAAAAAAAAAAGGGGGGGGGGAAGGGCCAGGGATATAGCTCAGAGGCACATGCGAGGTCCTGAGTTCAACTGCCAGTTCAAAAAAAAAAAAGGAGTAGAGGAATAGGTTGCAGATGTAGCTCAGCGCAGAGATCCACATTTTTAAAAAAATCCAAAACTGGGCATGATAGTGCATGCCTATAATTCCAGCACTCAGGAGGCTGAGGCAGGAGGATCGTTGCAAGTTCAAGACCAGCCCGGGCTATAAAGTGAGCTCAAGGCCAGCCTGAACTGCATAGTGAGACTCTGTCTCAAAAAAGACTAAATAAATAAATAAATAAATTAGAAATCCAAGCCCAGCATGGTGGTACACACTTACAATCCTAACTCCCGGGGAGGCTGAGGGTCCCAAGTACAAGGCCAGCCTGTGCAATTTTTGCGATCTTGTCTCAAAAAAGAAAACGCAGAGGCTGGGGTTGCTGCTCAACTCTACAGCATGTTTTCCCCAGGCACAAGGAGGGAGGCAGTCCCAGGTCTGGGAAACAGGAGCAAAGCCCCAAATGTGCACCATTTTAAAAGATTCCACATTCCAAAGTTTCCATCTAACCACATAACAGAAACTCCTCAAAGTCGTTCTGATGTGCAGCAAAGGGACAGCAGAGCTGGAGCTGGGTGTGGTGGCACAGAGTAGGAACCCTAGCAAGCTGGGAGGCTGAAGCAGGAGGATCACAAATTTGGCATAGTCTAGGCAATTTAGAAACCCTATCTCAAAGTGAAAAATACAAAGGATGAGGACGTAGCTCAATGCCCAGCACGGCACCCTCACGCACACAAAAGACAGGCATGAAAATGTACTCCCAAAGCACTCTGAGAGGCTGAGGCAGGAGGATTCAAGTTCAAGCCCAGCCCAGGCAATTTAGCAAGACTGAAGATATAAAAGGCCTGGGGTGCACTCAGTGAAGGCCCTGGGTTCAGTCCTTTGCAAGGCTGGTGATAGAGAGGGTGACTTCATTTGATATTTATTTACTGGGGCAGGTCTCACTATGCAGTGAGTGCTGGGATTACAAGCCTTGTGCTCCATTTTGGATTTCACCCTGATCTCTCAGGCCTGGTACAGAGTACAGAAATTGAATCCAAAGCCTCCTCTAATTATTACTTAACAGGGAACAGAGCTCAACTTGCACACAAGCACACAGCACTTGTTGGCACAGGGGTGTTGCTTAGTGGTGGGGTATTTGCCTAGCATACGTGAGGCCCTGGGTTCGAGTTCCACACAGTACATGGGCCAGCTGTGTGCTGTGCCCGTGCTCTAGCGCGAAGTTCTACCCCCAGCCCATTTCTGTGGAGCCCACAGTATCTTTTCTGAATCCCCAGTCCTTTCTATTCATTTTTTTGGAGACAGGGTCTTGCTAAATCCTTAAGTTGCCCAGTCTGGGCTTACACTTGCCTGGTCTCCCAGAGTGCTGGGATTACAGGCGTGCACCGTACCGCACAGCTGCACAGCCCTTTTCGCTTTACTCTGAGACAGGGTCCTAAATAAGGTGTGCTTGAACTTGGCGTCTTTGTGGTGGGGGCCAGCTAAGCACCCACCCAGGGTTTTGCACTGAGCTACACTCCCAGTACCTGGAAGTGATTATACAGCCAGGCATGGTGGCGCCCACCTACAATCCCAGCTAATGAGGAGGCTGAAGCAGGGGGAATCTCAAGTTTGAGGACTGCCTGGGCAACTCATTGAGACCCTGTCTCAACACTTAAACCCAGGAGGAGGAAGCGGGGGTGTGGCTCTGTGGCAGAGACCCTTGGCACAGCCCTGGTCCCACAGATACAAAAGCTTCCAGAAATTGAAAACCCAAAGCAAAACACATAAACAAACCTTAACAAGATAAAAGGCTGGGCCAAGGATATAGCTCAATGGTACAGTGCCTGCCTGGCAAGCACTAGTGGTCCTGAGTTCCCAGCCCACACACAAAATAAAGACCAAAGCCTACAGCGACAGGACTGGAAGCAACATGGAAAACAACAAGACTGCTTTTTTTGTCTGGAGTTGGTGCAGTCCAACCTTTCCCAGACACACTTTCCCCTTGCCAGGGACTTCCGTGACACAGTGAGAAAACAACGCCCTCTGAAGAGAAATCTGGACAGAAGGCAGCCTATGCCACAGTGGTGTCAGACTCGACATAACTGCTTCCAGATGTTTCCAGCGACATTGGAAACGCTCGCCGAGGTGTGCGTGAGTGCAGGCTGAGCGCCTGAATTGGGAAGCCCAGAAGGCTTTGAAATTAGAACGTCCACATTCCACACCATGCAACTCTGTCAGCTCATGGTGTGGGCGGTATCCCCCAAACCAAAACTTCTCCCGCACACTCGGGTCCCAAGCCCTCAGGTGTTTGTGGGTGTCCACACCAACGCAGGTTCACAGGAAGCCACAGACCATGGGAGGTGCAGGTGCCCCCAGTATGGGATGAGGAGGCAGGTTTGCGTGGTGCACTTTTTTGTGGTGCACTGGCCTTTGTAAATACACCAAAAGCCAAGGGGAATAGATGTGAAGACTCAGTTTCATGGCTCAAAGGAAGCAAATGAAACCGAGCCCAGGACTTAAGACAGGTGACTCTAGCCTGCGCTGGACAAATGTCACCCTGGCCCCTTTACTGAGAAGCTGGGAGTAAGGTACAGGCCTGTCATTCTGGCAGTTGGAAGGCTGAGGCAGAAAGATCTCAACTTCAAGAAAAGTTCAAGGTCAGCACGGCTGCATCGAGCAAGGCCTTTTGAGGGACTCCCTGCGCCCCTCCACGTGTGTGCCTCGCTGCAGGCGACCACTGTGAGTCACTCAAAGGCCCGCCACACGGGAAGATCCCCAAGCCCTCAGCACCAGCTGCCAGTACTATGAGACCCGCGACCACTGTGAGTCACTCAAAGGCCCGCCACACGGGAAGATCCCCAAGCCCTCAGCACCAGCTGCCAGTACTATGAGACCCGCACACGCAGATGGAGACTCCAGGCTCCCACCCTGACCACGGGATGCAGAGCAAACCTGAGGAGAGAGAGTGCAGGGGAGGGGGTGTGTGCAAAACAGCTCTCACAGTGGCTCTCCCACGCTGGGGACTGGCCCTGAACCACATCCCTTAACATTTTAAAACAGGGCGTTCTTGCTAAATTGCCCAAAGCTCGAGCTCACAGACAGGTTCCCTCCGGAGCACTGGGTTTACAGGTCTGCGCAGCAGGATCGGCTCCTGAAAGCAGTCAGCAGGGTGGGGACTCCAGGGGATTCGCCAGCTCGGAGCAGAAGCCAGCACCCTCTCCGGCCCCTGCACCCATAAATCACAGGAAGCACAGAGCTTAGGAGACCTCAGGATGTCAGAGAGTGGGCTGGGGTGGACCCAGGGCCTCAGGTTCCTGCCGCTCCACACACCCCACCACCATACACCCCACCACCCCGTGCAGAAAAAACGGCCAGTGCACCCGGCCTTGGGAGGGTGCTGCCAGAGCGCGCCTAGTGTGTGCGAGGCCCGGGCACAGCTGCAGGACTGCACTAAGTGAAAATAAAAGCAAAGTAACAGCCAGGTGTGATGGTGCATACCTGTGACCCCAAAGTTTGGGAAAGTGAGGCAGGGAGGTTGAGGCAGGAAGATCGAAGCAAGTCTGAGGCCACCCTGGGCCTCAAAAGTGAGACCTTGTCTCAAAAACAAAAAAGCAAACACAAAGAAGCGAGGAAAAAGGAACTGCCAGCAATCTCAGAAGGGGACTGGAGCCCTCCCAGGAAGAACAGGCCACTCGGGTGGAACGGGCTCCGCCCGAGGGCGGGGTTGGGGGACCAGGACAAAGGAGGCGCCGGGCCCGAGGCTGGGAGTCACCGGCCACCCTGCACTCGAGGGCCCCACTCCGGACGCTATGCCTTGGCTCAGAGGACCCGCAGTGGGTGCCGTCCTCTGCTAGGCGGGAGGAGGGGCTGCGGGACCAGAGTCCCGCTGTTGGAGCAGCCCGGAGCTCCGTTCCCGGACCGGCTGGGTCTGACCCCTCGGTGTCTCGACCCAGAGCCGCGCCGGCATTATTTCAGGGAACCCGGTCTCAGGAGGAAGGGCCTGCACTCACGTCCACTGCAGCTGGCCTCGGGTTGTTTGGGTCTGGACCGCGTGCACACTTAAGCCTACTGCTTGGCCAGACTGAGGACACTCTCACCCAGAGGTCCTAAGCATGCGGCACGGATTCAGGAGGCCTGCGGCACTGGGGATGTCTCGGCTTCACTTTTCCGGGTGGTGACTGCGGAGTCCTGCAGACAGCCCAGACCCCCCAGGTGGGGAACCCCTAGGTCACAGGCCAGACCCCTTACCCCTGGTCCCAAGGCTACCTCCCCACCCTGCTCCCCGCACCCTTGGCCTCTCCCCGGGTCCTGGGTCACCCACAGTGGGGGACGAGATAGGAGGCGTCTCCCTTGCAGCTCCCTGGCCGCCCACCCGCATGCTCAGCCTCCCGAGGGTGCCCTCCAGCCGACACTGTTGCCTAACCCACAGGAGTGATGATGGCCGCTGTTCCACCAGCATGCATGAGGGAGGTGGGGTGGGGATCAGGAGGGGACCGAGAGGGACAGAGACCAGGCCTCAGCCCCAGGCCGCTGTACCTCCTCCTTCCTCAGCACTGTGGTCCAGAGTGGTCCCCACTCTTCACCCCGTCCCGCTCCTGGCGCCCGGCCTCAACTCACCTACCCAGAGCAACGGGCCAGGACACTGCTGTCAAAAGCTCCCTGCTATGAAGCTTCACCGATGGGGTGGAGCGTGGGCTTGGCAGCCACGGCTCGAATCCCACCACCCAGTTACCTGAAGCACGAGGACTCCAAATTCAAATCCAGCCTTGGAAACTCAGCCACCTTTGCCCAAAATATAAAGTAAAGCTGGGCGTGGTAGCACACGCCTGTAATTCCAGCACCAGGAAAGCTGAGGCAGGAGTGTTCCAGGCAGTTGAGTTAGATAAAATGTCGTAGGCAGACAGGCTTGGGCCCTGGAAGGAGCCAGTGCAGAAGACCAGATGCCTTGCAACTGTGGGGGAGGCAGCACTTCCGCTGTGGGCCGGCCCTGGAGACAAAGAATGTAACAAATGCACTACGAACTTCCTAAGGGCTGACTTCGAGGATTGATATTCTAAATAGGCATCAACACCTTGAGGAAGCCTGGAAGAGCCACCGACCCAGCCCCCTCCAGGAAAAGCCTTGCTCTGTATTCACGCCCCTTTGCTGTGTGACTCACCTCATAATCCTATTGGTTGGCCATAGTTTCGCTCCACCTCATGCCCACCTTGTGAGTTCCCGTTTTCCACCTTGAACCCGCCTCACCTTGTGGTTTTGCTCTATAAAATTTCTAGAAAGGGAGGGCAGGTCCCCTGGCAACCCACTCAGGACCCCTTCTGTCTCTTTGACAGGAGCTTTCTTTCCCCCAGTAAATATACTGTCCTCTTAGCCTCTGTTCTTCCTAAAGTCCAGTCTTAGGTTTCAGAGGACACGAGCTTGTCCCACGTGTCTAGCAGGTTGGGTGTTTCCTTCTCCTATGTCAGGAGGGCTCCATATTCAAATCCAGCCTGGGAAACTCAGCTACCTCTTCCCAAAATAAAAAATAAAGCTGGGTGTGGTAGCACAGCCTGTAATCCCAGCCCTGGGGAGGCTGGGGCAGGGGGATGACCTTGAGTTTGAAGCCAGCCTGGCCTATCCTAGTGAGTTCAACAAAGGTCAGCCTGGACGACATAGAGAGACTGCATCTCAAATAAATAGGGGCTGGGTGTGGTGGCGCATGCCTGTAACCCCAGTACTCAGGAGCCTGAGGCAGTAGAATAGCTGTGAGTTCAAGGCCAGCCTGAACTGCACAGTGAGACCTTGCCTCCAAAAAACAGAGTGAGAATATCAAATAAATAGATAACAAAATAAGTAAATAAATAGATGATAAAAAATAAATAGGCTTGGGGTGTATTTCAGTGCAAAAGCCCTGGGATCAACCAACAAAATAAGCAAATAAATAGATGATAAAAAATAAATAGGGGCTGCGGGTATAGCTCAGTGGCATAAGCGCTTGCCTGGCAAGCGCAAGGTCCTGAGTTCGATCCCTGGTACCGGAAAAATAAATAAATAAATAAATAAATAGGCTTGGGGTGTATTTCAGTGCAAAAGCCCTGGGATCAACCCATCCTCCCACATGCACATGTGTCTGCACACACACAGAGAGCAGGAGCAGGGCAGGGCGGCCGGGTGGCTCAGTCAAGGTCTGGAGCTTGGAGCGGAGTTTGGGCTGCAGCTCCCCAGGCCTCACTGCAAAACGGGCCAAAGTGGACCTGCCCAAGGGCACACAGGCAGTCGCACCTGATGAGCGTTGGGTCCTTGCATCTGCAACAGCATCTCTTACTGCTTATCCCTCTGCTTTTTTGTTGTTTTTGAGTCAGAGTCTTACTACGTAGCCCAGGCTGGCCTTAAATTCTCTGTGACCCTCCTGCTTCAGCCTCCCAAGCGCTGGGATGATACACATGGGCCACCACACCCAGCTTCATTTTGGCATTGCTAATGTCACCCCCTAAATCAAAAAACTTAAAATGAAGCTTGGTGTGCAGATGTAGGCCCGTCATCCCAGCATCATGGGAGGCTGAGGCAGGGGGATCACAAGTGCACAGCTAGCCTTGTTGATTTAGTTCAGCCTCATCACCAAATTAAAAGAGAGACAGGGTATATGGCCCAGGGGCAGACAACCCGCCCTGCTGGCATAGCCTGGATTTGACCCCCAGGAAAATACCAAATGTTCACAATATAAAGACGATAGAGAAATATACCTTCAGAGCAATTTAAATGTATGATTAAAAACCTTATTTACTGAGCTGGGGGTGCAGCTCAGTGGCACAACCACCTGTCTGGCAAGCCCGAGGTCCTGAGTTTGATTCCCTGTATAAAAAGAAAAAAATTATTTTTCTGAGGTGGGACCTCCCCATGTAGTCTGGCTGGCCTTGAACCCAGGCCCTCCTGCTTCAGCATCCTGAGTGCTGGGATTCCACCCGTGAGCCCCGGGGCTGGCTGGTTAGAAAGGTCCAGGGGAACGCACACTTGTTTTGAGAGGAGCACACCAAGGCATCTGCACACCAGTATCCTGCAGCCCCACCCAGCCACGGGGAGCCCAGCGACCCTGTCCTGGCCAAGCTTAGTCAGTGCCCAGCCCCTCAGTGTGTCCGGAGGGAAGGGGTGGCCAGGCATTCTGCCTGCCAGAGCCACGGGACAGAGTTCCTCTTCCTCTGGGATCCACTCCAGCCCTCTGCGACACTCGGCCACCCACCCTCACCACCACCTCCAGGACCTGTGGGTTTGGGTTTCAGTCCTGAGGGCTCTGGACACCACTGCAGCTCCTCCAAGGACAGGAAAGCCCAGAATCCCGAAGAAGGGCCTGGCCAGCCGCCCCGCGGGAGCCAAGCCCAGACCCGCCCCCTCCTCCTGCCGCTCCCGCCCACCTCAGGTGGCAGTTGCCATCGCCCTCAAGTCCTTGGTCAGCGCCTGCGTGTCCTCCTCCCCCCTGGTTTAGGACACTTGCTTTCGGCCCAAGCTGTCCTGGGGAGGCCACGAGTCCCGTGGTGCAGGGCTCAGTTCTGCAAGACCCAGGCTTCAAACACGGCACAGGGGCACACGGCCACTCGAGTCCACAGGTCTGCTGGCCACTAACTGAATCAAAGAGGGTATTTATTTTGGTAAAAAGAAAAAAAAAGATTCATTAAACACTAGCCCCGAGGTGGCCGAAGGTCCTGGGAGGCACAGACCCCTGCCCCCATCACTGTCCCTTTCTTGTGGAAAGGAAACCAGGCTCTGGCCTCCAGGGAGGCATGTGCAAATGCTTTGCCAAAGTTTCGCTCTGCAGCCCAAGCTGACCTTGAACTCCCAGAGAGTGATCCTCCTGCCTGAGCCTCCAGAAAGCTGGGACATCTGCATATTCTGTCACTTCTGGGCAGAAGAGGGGTGCTGCTGTGTACTCTGGAGAGGTTGCTTATTTCCAAAAGAAAACTGCTAGCCTAAAGTTCCAGTTTTCAAAAGATAATCTACGCATGCAGAGATGCCTCTGCATATTTTTTGCACATGTTCTACAGGCCAACCACTGCTTTTTAAAGTTCTGCTTTAGCTGGTATGGAGCATTCCTGTAGTTCCAGCACTCTGGGAGGCTGAGGCAGGAGGATGGCAAGTTCGAGACCAGCCTGGGCAATTTAGTGAGACTTTGTCTCAAAATAAAAACAAGGAGGGCTGAGGATATAGCTCAGTGGCACAGCACCTGCCTGGCAAGCGCAAAGTCCTGAGTTCAATTCTCAGTACAAAGAAAAATTCCACAAAATAAAAACAAGGAAGGGCTGAGGAGGTAGCTCCGTGCCAAGATCTAGGTTCAGTCTTATAGAGAGACCTTCCTGGTACTTGTCACAGCACGGGTAGTTTGTATTTGTGATCCCATGGAAAAGTTATTGGAATTCTAGCAAGTTAATTCCAATCTACCACTTCCAGTGTAATCCATGGCAAGAATAAAGACACTCAGGCACACTTGCAATTGTGGGGACCAAGGGTCCTAGGTCCCGCTAGGGCGGTGGCTATGCAGAACAAAGGTTTCCTCTAGGGGCTGAGCTCGGCTTATTACCTCAGGAAGAGAGGATGAGTGGCTGTGAGAGCGGCAGGAAGTAGGTGAGTGCGGCGAGCTGGGGGAGGTAGGAGGCCTGAAATCACCTCTGCAAATGCGGAGAGGAGGATGTGCGGAAGGAGTAATCTGCATGACAGAGCTGAGAGAGATCTACTGCTTTGGAGTCTTGCTTCAGCTCTGGTGTGTGACCTTTTATGCCCTGGGAAGTCAGCCTCTCCTGTTGGCGGACAGCTCTTCAACCCAGCCCGGTAACACATGTTTTTGGGAGCTACAGTGTGGGAAACATCAGCTATTCCTTGCCTCAAAAACTACCATTAGTACCTCGGCTGAACCGATTTGCACGGCTCAAAGCCAGCTGAAGGGATACAGAAAAGTCCCAGCCAGCTCTGCACACATCAGTACGTGGAAACAGGGTCAGGCTCAGCCAACATGGAGGCAGCTGCTCCTCCTTCAAGGAGAGTCACCCAGGCAGCCCTCCACAGCTCCTCTTCTTTGCTCTGAGGAAGCTGGAGCAGAGTCAGCCGTGGCCACATGGCCTCTCCTGGTGGCCAGGTTGTGAATCCTCCATGACACACTTTAATGAGAAGAATTATAAGCAAGAGAATGAGCACACCAACCCCAACATAAAACCAGAAGCGAGCCTGGAGATGTGCAGGTGGGTTCAGCTGCTCTACAGCGTCGGCCAACTGATCCCCATCCTTTTTTTTTTTTTGTCTTTTTGAGACAAGGTCTCGATATGCAGTTTAGGCTGGCCTTGAGCTTACTTTGTAGCCCAGGCTGGCCTCGAACTCACAACGATCCTCCTGCTTCAGCCTTCCCAGTGCTGGGATTACAGGCATGCACCACCATGCCCGGCTTTATCCTCATCTTTAATTTGGGCACAGGCCGGGCGTGATGGTATATGCCTGTAATCCCAGCACTCGGAAGGCTGAGGCAGGAGGATTGTTGTGAGTTGAGGCCACCCTGGGCTACAAAGTGAACTCAAGGCCAACCTGAACTGCAGAGCAAGACCCAGTCTCACAAAGAAAAAAAAAAATTCTGGGCAGCAAACATGGCTGTCTGCGGAGACACGGGCAGCACTTCTCTCTCAAGAGCGTCTGCACCCACAGTAGTATTTTGATGGGCTGCTCCCTGTGTATGCTTCCTGGTCACTCCCCAAGAACGAAGGCTTTTGTCATGTGCTAAAGGGGTGGTACAGGGCCAGTCATGGTATAGTGACACTTTAAACCTTGCTGCAATTGTAGACTTGCCATGTGATCTCCCATTCAAAGGACTGAGGTCTCTAAAATGCTTACTTCGGTTTTTTTTTTTTTTTTTTTGGTACAGTACTGGGGATTGAACTATGACCCTGCACTTGCCAGGCAGGCGCTTGTTCCACTGAGCTATATCTGCCATCCATGGGTTTGCAACTTTACATCAATTTCTTGCTGAATTTTCCGGCTGTCATCAGCAGTACTTGTCCACAAAGTGAGCAGCTTGTGCTGCATGAGTTAACGCCACAGAGCCGCTAGCTACGCCGGCTCTCAGAGCCCTAGGGAGGTCATCCGAGCATCATTGAATCTGAGCGTCTGCTTGGTCCGATGGCTCAATCTCTTAATTAAGGCCTCTATCAACAGGGAAGCAGGCGAATGATAATCAAGGCCCCGTCAGGCTGGTGGGAAGCCGAGTTCCACCCGTGGTCGCTTCAGTGGAGCCTTAGAAGTGTGCTCAGGCCTGGTGTGATGGTTAGACAGCAGCCAGTAGACGCGAACACACTTTGTTGCCACTCTGTCTTCCTTGGTAACAGTACATGGGGATCATATACACCTGTGTTTACCTTTATATAGCTGTGACCTGGTAGTGCTACTCCGACTTTTCCTCCATCTACCTGCTGCAGCTGCCCGGTCTGCACTGGCAGCAGGAAAGGGTAGGGGTCGCTCCGTAAAGTAGGTTGCACGGGCCCAGTTTTGTCATTGATAATGAGTCTGGGGATGGGAGGACTGAGGCCTCTGCCTGACCATGGAACACTGGACAAGGCCTCTGAGGACATGATACAGTCAGGAGAGCCTGAAAAGGAGATCTCATGCCAACTCGATCCTTTCCCAGAAGGACTCCTCTGGGGCACCTATCTACGAAGGGATAGTTAAATTTGCATATAGCCCATCCAGGGTATGTATTCCTGCAAGTCGGCCACGGGCCCAAATCACCTTCCTCACAGTGAGGGATGTGAGCATCTGGGATACAGATAGGAATGTGGGTGTTAACATCACTTACAAGGTTACCATCCGAGGAAATGGTATTTAAGGTTAATAAGGCAAATTGCCCTTCAGACAGTTGCACTTTCCAAGGTGGATCCACAGCTGACATACAAAGGCTGGAATCTTGCAGTACATGGGCTGCATGTGACAGTGGATATACACAATGAGAGTAAGGTCAAGCTTAGCCTGTTTTTGTAAATGCATTAAAATTTGTGGGCCAAGCCGGGTGTGGTGGTGCACGCCTGTAATTCCAGTACTTGGGAGGCTGAGGCAGGAGGACTGTTGCAAGTTCGAGGCCAGCCTGAGCTACAAAGTGAGCTCAAGGCCAACCTGAACTGCATAGCAGAGACCCTGTCTCAAAAAGACCAAAAAAAAGGAAAAAGAAAAAAATTTGTGGGCCAGGCAGGATAATGTATGCAGAGTTATTGCTTTCCATAGAATGGAAAATCTAGCTTTGTACAGTGGCAGCACTGTAGCCAAGGAGGTTTATCTGAGGTGCGATTATTGCTAATAGAACGGAAAATCTCTGGGGCCTTCCTGTCCACATAAGAGGTCTAAGCAAGGGCAGACTAGGTATGTAGGCCCAATAATCCTTCCCTGAACCACAGGAACACATACTGCAGCTGCTAGGAGAGCTCTGCAAGGAAAAGGTTTTTAGGGGATTGAACCAAACCCTGGCTGTCAGCTAGGTGCGGCCTCATGAGCGGCCTGCTGCAGGCCTTCCCAGGACAGTGGACAATGCACTGTCTGGTCTGTTACTTGAGGTTTCCTCAGGGGGCTTGATGCGTTGTGCAGGTGGTTGGATTCTAGCCGAGGAGCACCTCTGATGGTCTTAATGCCTCTTGATTTTCTGTGGAAATAGAAGCATATCTGCGGTCCTGATTTAGAAATGATGCTGCACCTTTCCAGGCAGCTGTTTGAGGTCACTCGGAATGGGATTCAGAAATGTTAAAACAGGCCGGGTGTGGTGGCGCACGCCTATAATCCCAGCACTAGGGAGGCTGAGGTAGGAGGATCATTGCGAGTTTGAGACCAGCCTGTGCTACAAAGTGAGCTCAAGGCCAGCCTGAACTGCATAGTGAGACCCTGTCTCAAAAAGATAAAAATAAATAAATAAATACAATTTATAAATAAATAAATAAAAAGAAATAAATAAATAAAACCAAACCCTGGCTGAAATGTTAAAACATACATACCAAACTTTTGACCCTGTGTTTCTTCTTTCATTTAGCTGGTTGATTTTTTAGTTTAAGATGAGTGTGTTCAATTATTGTCTGACCTTGAGGATTATAAGAGATCCCTGTAACATGTTTTAAATTCTAATTATCAAGAAAACTCTGAAAATATTTACTAGTATAGGCAGGATTAATATTAGTTTTGTTTGTGACACTTTTTTTTTTTTTTTTTGGTCTTTTTGAGACAGGGTCTCACTATGCAGTTCAAGCTGTCCTTGAGCTTACTTTGTAGCCCAGGCTGGTCTCAAACTCACAAGGATCCTCCTGCCTCAGCCTCCTGAGTGCTAGGATTGCAGGAGTGCACCACTATGTCTGGCCCATTTAGCTTAATAGTACAAATAGGTTTATGAACTGAAATACCCTGGCAAAAATAAAGTTTCTTGCTAAAAGGTTTGTCTCTACCAGGTTCACACGCATGCTTAGGGCAGGAGTGGAAATTTTAATTTTTAATGTTTTTGTCTTTTTGAGATAGTGTCTTGCTATACAGTTCAGGCTGGCCTTGAGCTCACTTTGTACCCCAGGATGGCCTCAAACTTGCAATGATCCTCCTGCCTCAGCCTTCCGAGTGCTGGGATTACAGGAGTGCACCACCATGACTGTCTAGGAGTAGAAATTTTAGTGGGAATTAAATTTGGCTTTTCTCTCCCCAATAAATGAATGTGAGAAGCGGCTAGTAAATCTAATTCTGAACTCTGATTGGTCTGCTGGAGTAGAGAAACAAGGGAAGCAAGATTTTGCTGTGTACCCATCCCGCAGAGGAACTGTTATTTGTCTGGCTTGCAGAGAGAAGGATATGCAGTAGGAGTAATCTGCATAACACCATTCCTGGTCATATCTAATGCTTTGGGCCAGTGTGCTCTGATGTGTAATCTTGTGTGCCCTGGGACATCATAGCCTTTATCTGGAGGTTCAATTCCAGCCAACAGTGGCAACATGGAGCATAGCTGTCCATCCCCCTGGGCCCACATGTGTTTTTTGGGACCTATAGGGCTGAGTAACACTGACCTGTCACTTTGCTTCAGAGAGTACACATCTGCACCTCAGCTGGACTGATACGCACTGCTTAAAGCCAAATGAAGGGATAAGGAGAAGTCCCAGCCCGCGCTGTACGTATCAATACACGGAAATAGGGCCTGGGTTATCCAAGATGGAGACAATCGCTCTTCTTTCAAGGAGAATCATCCAGGTAATCCTCCACATAATTTGTGGTACAGCAAAAAAAGGTTCTGCTCTGACAGCGAACACCTCCTTTAAGAAGTCTTATCATTCTTTAATCTGAATGAGGAAAGCATCTTCTGAGCAGGCTAGTCCTGGGCCTCTGTCCCCTGCCCAGTAGACCCACCTCCTCTCTGTGGACTCCTGTCCTGTTCATGTGGGAGAAGGCAGGTGGGATGGTGGCTGTTGAGTCAGGACCTCAGTTTCCAGCTCTGTGACCCTCAGCAAGTTAGTTAACCTCTTGTTCATGGTTTAAGATTCAGAATGTGCCTGGAACCTTGTGTTCAGAGCTGTGGTTTCTGGAAGGTGCTCATTTCACCAGCGGTGTGGCTTCCTCAGCAGTCCTCAGACCATGGGCTCTTAGTTGGTGGCTCTGGGGGGTGGGGTTAGGAGCGTCCCCTGTCTTTCTTTGTATGGGGTATTGAACCCAGGGCCTTCACACTGATCTACATCCCCTGCCCTTATTTATTTTTTATGTTGATATATGTCTTACTATGTCACTAAGTTGCCAGGCTAGACAGACAGTATGATCCTCCTGCCTCGGCCTCCCAGAGTGCTGGGGTTACGGGCAGCACCACTGTGCCTGGATGGAAAGTCTATTGCTGGCTCTGGCTATCGCTTTCTCTCTGCTTCCCTGCTGCCCGGGTTGAGCATCTTTGGTCCATCATATCTTTCCATCATCAAGTTTCCCCTTGGAGCAGCAGACCAGAGCCTGGAGCCTCTGAAACTGCAAGCCAGAAGGAACCTCTCTTTCATTTTCTTTCTTTGTTTTTGGTCTTTTAGAGACAGAGTCTCGCTATGCAGTTCAGGCTGGCCTTGAACTCACTTTGTAGCCCAGGCTTGCCTCGAACTCCCAGTGATCCTCATGCCTCAGCCTCTCTCCCTAGTGCTGGGATTACAGGTGCGTGCCGCAGCACCTGGCAAAACCTTTTAAATTGCAGGTGTCACTTTTCATGGGTGACTAATGTACTCTCTGTGGTTCAATTTTTAAAAATCTACAACATGGGGAAACCAGCACCTATTGTAGAAAGAATGTGAGGAAATTCAGTCGCAGTATGTGGGACTGTTATCACATTAACAACATCCCTTAGCTATTGCAGGCTGATCAGGCCCGCAATCTCCCCAAAGAGTGGATGGCAAAGACTTAAATAAACGAGACACTGAAATGATTTTAGGGCTCTAGGAGGATCTAACCCTCTCACAGAATTTGAGAATCTCTGGGGTTGAGACAAAGAACTTCCTGGGCAGACTGTATTTATTAGGTTTTCAAACAAAGGAGGAGGGTATTGAAGAAATGCAGGACCCTGGGCAGGACTTGGCAATCCCTCTGAGGACTCCTCCAGGCAACACATATTAATTTAGGAGAACTGCGTTAACTCCAGGAAGGCCTTCACTGCAGGAGTGAGCAGTCTGCAGCCGCAGCCTCCTTTTAGTTAACTGGGGTTGGAGCCAAATGTCCTCAGCTGTGGCCTTGTCTTGTCCTTTGAGGCGTCCCAACTGCACAGGCCAACACAGGCCTGAGCGGACACCAGTGACTCACAAAGGTTCACTTACTATGGGTCCACTGCCCATCTCTGGACAAGAGCCTAGGCCTTGGGCAAACTCAGACATAAACGTGGAAAGCCAATTGGTTAAAATAAAATACTGCTCAACGCTGCTTCATAGTGGTCTCCATCACTCAGTAATAGCTGCCATTGCCGCAGGCTGGTTACACAGAGAAGAGACGGCCAGAGGACAGCGCCTCAGCACGCAGATGCACACCCTCCAGACTTGTGCTCGGTGCAGAGGCACTGGCTGAGCATCTTGGCTGACATCCTGGTAGACAGCATGAACTTATATTAGGAGCTTCATTGCTTCTGGGATTTTGGCCAGTGCTGGATTAAATACAGGTAACTGGGGAAGACTCAGAGTCTCACGTTCTTCAGCAACAAAGATGGCGTCTTCCCTCTCCTTTTGCTTTTTGTGCGGCATGGGAGACAGCACTGTCTTCCTTCCAGCACTGTGTGTTTGTGGCGTGGAGACTGAGCCAGGGCCTCTGTGCACCAGGCCCCGCGGCCCCAGTGGTGTTGGCTCAGCAGCACAAACCCCAGGGCGGTGTCCAGCGTGGCGCCTGGCACAGGCAGGTCTTACGGAGGGGTCCTGTGGGAGGGGGTGTGGGTTTGGGGTGTCTGCAGTGCTGGGGACCCGGTCCTCACTCGCATCGGCCCCTCCCTCAGTCTGAACCCTGGCGTTCCTCCCACGCTGGGGCTCTAGTCCTCAGGTGGACCCTGCACATCTTGGGGCAGTGCAGCTGCCAGCGATGTTCTTGTTGCACACAGGTGCAGGGGCCAGTGCACATGGGTGGCCCTGAGCTGGTGGGTCCCCGGAGGCCCTGCAGTGGAGGTGGCTTCTAGCGGCATTGTGGGGACACAGGGCCCAGCCTGGCTGTCCCTAGGAGAGGAGGCCTGGCTGTCACCAGTAGAGGGGCCGGGCAGGTGCCTGATCAGGGTGTGTCCTGCGTGGTGCAGGCCAGGTGCCTGGCCACACAGGAGGACAGGCTGCACCCTCCCCGGGTCACAGGTCTGGGTCCCCACCGTGCAGGAGGAGGCTCTGCTGCAGGTGCCCGTCCCTCTGCCTGCCCTGCTATCCTTGTCCTGTGTCCCTGGCCATCCAGGTCCCTTAGTGTGGAGGGACGGGTGCAGTGGGTTTCAAGAGCAGCAGGTGTCTCTCTCAGCGCCGCTGGGTGCTTGATTCCGTTTGTGTTTCGAGAGGAGATCTTGCTGAGAAGTCCAGACCAGGCTTGAACTTGCTATCCTCCTGCCTCAGCCTTCCCACACTGGCTGGGCAAAGTACTCTGGCATCTTGGTGCCTGATGTTGGGGCCCAGACAGGGAGCCCTCAGGTGCTGTCCCAAGCTCCCAGCTAAGGCTCGTGTTCAGGCCCCAGGCCTCCTCTTCTGTGTGGGTTCTGACCAGGCCACGCTGTTTTCGGTCAGTGGCTCCCACTGAAACGGTGTCGTCCCCACCCAGCTTCTGCTGTTCCTTATGTTTTGAGACAGGCCGCCTAATAGTCCAGCCTGGCCTCATACATTATCCTCCTGCCTCGGCCTCCCAAGAGGTGGGATTTCGTAACTGACACCACCACGCCAGGCACAACCGCCACCCTGAGCCAGGTGTGGTGGCTCACACCTGTAATCCCAGTACTCGGGAGGCTGAGGCAGGAGGATCACTGTAAATTGGAAACCAGCCTGGGCTACAAAGTGAGCTCAAAGCCAGCCTGAAATGCATAGTGAGACCCTGTTTCAAAAAGACAAAAAAAAAAAAAAATCCCCCCAAAACAAACAAACAACACAGCCGCCACCTGTGCACGAGTCTCTGGTTTGAGCAGCCCGCTCTGGACCTGTGCGGGACCGCGCAGACTTAGAACCGGCGGCTAGGGCTCTGGAGGCCGAGCGCCCCCTGCTGGCCGCGGAGAAGCGCTGGGCCGTCCTGAACTTGGCTCGGCTCTGTGCCTGCGCGCTACCCGGAACCCAGCGGGCTGAGACCTCTGGGCGCCTGGGTGGGTCCCCAGGACCAGGGGCACAGGGGCTGGGGTGGAGAGCAGGCCCAGCGGTACCCGAGTTCGGTCCGCAGCGTGGGCGTGGCCAAACCTTCACAGGGTCTCATTGCGTAGCCCAGCTGACCTCCAGCTTTGGGGCCTCCTGCCTCAGCCTTTCAGGTGCTGTGATTACAGGTGTCCACCTGGTTTCTCATTATTTGAAAAAATAAATCTGATCACAAAACTAACGTACCTTGATTCAAACTGAGTGTGGTGGTACACACCTGTAAGCATCCTGGGAAGCTGAGGCAGGAGGAGCACAGATTTGAGCGTAGCCTTGGCAATTTAGTGATTTAGCAAAACCCTTTCTCAAAATAATAAGTAAAGCTAGGTGTGGTACACACCTGTAATCCTACACTTGGGAGGCTGAGGCAGGAGGATCATGCAAATTCCAGGCCAGCCTGTCTATACGATGAGACCCTGACTCAAAAACAAAATGGACATGGCATCACACACCTGTCATACCAGCACTCAGGAGGCTGAGGCAGGAAGACAGCCCCAAGTTCAAGGCCAGTCTGGGCCCCATGGTGAGTTCGAGGCTGGCCTGAACTACACAGTGACACCCTGTCCCCCCAAAAAAGAAAAAAGAAATTAAAAAATCAAAATAATACATAATAAAGGGCTGAGGAGGGAGCTAAGTGTAAGGTCCCTTTGTTCAATCCCTAGGACCACAGATAAAATGAGTAGGACATGACTTCCTGGTCTGAGGAGATAGCACACAGCCCGGATCCTTCGAGCAGAGCCCACAGAGGGGTGTAGGTCCCAGAGGTCGGTGGGTGGACGCCCAACCCTCGAGTTCGTCACTGTGCGGGGTCCTGCAGGGCTGGGCAGCCGTGGTCAGAGGCAAAACCCAGGCCGGGGCCGTGCTGCCTCCTGGGTGTCCCACCAGTTCTGGGGACGCGTGGCTGTGACCTGTCCCTGCAGCGGGGTGCCTCTGTCCCATCCCCACAGCCACCCCATTTCCTTGCTTTTCATCAACTTTGTTTTTTTTTTTCAGACAGGGTCTTGCTATACACATAGCCCAGGCTGGACTGGAACTCCCCACAACCTTCCCGCCTTAGCCTCCACAGTACTGGGTGACAGGCGCATGCCCTGCCCAGCCAAGGTGCCGCCCTCCATCACTCCAGGTCCCCAAGTAGGGCTTCTTCACAGCGCAGCTGCACCCTCCAAGGTCCCAGGGCTCCGGGCCGGGGACATATGGCTGCTGTCAGCTCCGGGGAGTGTGGCCGCGTGGCCACTGCCCCACAGCTGTGGACACCGGAGGGCCAGGCTGAGGCCGGGGTCGAGGCCCTTCGGGGTCCCTGGGCCGGGTAGCTGCTCACAGCAGCGTTCATCTCTGAGCACCCGTCTCCCAGGCAGGAGCCAGGCCGCTAAGCTGGAGCAAAAACCTGTGAAAAATGACGCAGTCACGAGACTCACCACTCCGGTTGTCTTCAGAGAGAAATAGAACTGTATAGCCTCACACCCTGGCACATGCCTGTCATCCCAGCACTTGGGGCTGAAGCAGGAGGATCCCTGACTTTCAGGCTAGTTTGGGTGACATAGAGAGACCCTGTCTCAAAACAACTAAAAAAAACCCCCAAAACAAAAATAGTAAGAATAATATAAAGCTGTAGTATGAAGTTCAAGTTGTTTAGAAAGTTTTAAGATAGTAAATGTTGCTTGATTTCCTGAGATAAAACCGGGCTGCTCTGGTCCTCGGACTCCCTCCCCTCCCCGCCCCTCCCCCTCCTCAGGAAGGAAGTCCGCGCATTGGGAGCGGCCGGGCTGCTCACTGGTGTCCTGTCCTCAAGGGTGACCCGACTGCTCTCAAAGATGGAGCCTTCATCCTGACTGTGGCTCCCATCAGCACCTCAGCCCTTTCCAGAGGAGGGCGAGGGATTCTGCATCTGCTCCCAGGGTCCATGGGTTGGAATCCGCCCTCTGCTATGTGAACAACCAGAAACAGAAGCAGACTGGCCAGGACCCCTGCAGGGAACAGGGCAGAGTCAGAGGGGCTGTGGCCATCATATCAGTGACCACAGCGGCATCCAGGCTGTGGCAGGGGCTGCAGGCGGGCTCTGAAGGGAGAGGGTCACAGGGGTCACAGTTTAGGGACCAGGATGGTGTGAGGGTGGTGACCCCCGAGATGCAGCCTTCTGGGGGGGGCAGGTGTATGGTCTGGGGGCAGAGCCCAGGCCTCTCACAGAACTGCCTCCTGCCCTGGTTTGATCTTTGTATTTTGAGGCAGTCTCCTTAAGTCCTTAACATGCCCCAATGGGGCTCAAGTTTGAGATCTTCCTGCCTCAGCCTTCTTCAATGCTGGGATTATAGTTGTCTGAGAGAAGGACTTTCTGAAGCTCTCCTGAAATTCCTCTGGTTCTGTGCACACCCCACGCTTGGCAGGCCCCGTGTGTGTGCTCTGGTCCCTGTGGAGAAACCTACCTTTAAAACAGGCTATGAACGCATAGGGTGATGGCCCTGATGGCGGCAGACACCTGCCCACCACCCTCTGTCCTGAGCAGAAGCCAGTGCCACCCTCTGCTGACCCACATCTCTCCCCTTGGCCTCTAGGAAGTCCCAGGGCTTCTGCTTCCTGAGTATGCCTGCAGCTTGCTGCGGCCTCTATGTCCTGGCACAGTGCTCTCCTGTTCCTGCATAAATAATATTCTGGGGGCTTTTTTTTTTTTGTCTATTTGAGACAGGGTCTCACTGTGCAGTTCAGGCTGGCAGCCTGAACTTACAGTGATCCTCCTGACTCAGCCTCCCAAATGCTGGGATTATAGGTGTGCACCACCATATCCGGCTCTGGGGGGCATCTTGACAATTGTTTTTATTTATTAAGACAGGGTCTGCTATGTAGCCCAGGCTGGCCTCCAACTCTCAGTGATCCTCCTGACTCAGCCTTCCAGGTGCTGGGATTACAGGGGTGTGCCACCAGGCCTGGCTTATTTTTGTTATTTTGAGACAGAGTCTCTCTATGTAGTTCAGGCTGGCCTCAACCTCAAAGCCATCCTTCTGCCTCAGCCTCCCACATGCCAGGATTATAAGCTTAAGAGGTGATTCCTGATTAATGAACTTTTTTTCTGAGACAGGGTCTCGCTGTGCAGTTCAGGCTGGGCTTGAGCTCACTTTGTAGCCCAGGCTGGTCTTGGAACTTGCAATGATCCTCCTGCCTCAGCCTCCCAAGTGCTGGGATTACAGGTGTGCACCACCATGCCCAGCTAATTAACTGTTAAACTAAGTGATTAATTATTAACTCACAGGTTTTAAGAGGTGATTGCTGATCAAATCTGTTGATTGCAAGCACTAGTGACTGGTTTCTGACCCTTCCCAAAATGGCTCAGGTGCTCTAGTTGGAGAAAATAAAGCCAGAGGGGAAGGAGTCCTCACACAAGGTCCCCCAGGAGGGCGGGATTAAGCCTCAGGCAGGGCGATGGCCACCCCGCCTCTTCCGCTGGGCTCCTGGCTGAGGTGTCTCCTCTGACACTCGAGACATTGGCAGCAGACGGGTGTGACAGCTATCAATGGACAGGTGTGACAGCAATGCACAGATGGGCCCATTACACTCTGCTGCGACCTCGCCCGGGGGACACGAGCCCCAGGCCCCACAGCCCCGAAGGGGCCTGGCTCTTCCCGGCCCGCGGAGTGCAGCGTTCTCATGACTGCCCTTCACAGCTGCGAGGCGGTCGGCCGCTCTGACGCACCGCCTTTTCCGCAGAAAGCAGCACCAGTACCGCCCCTTCGGACTGCTGGGAGGGGAGGGCCGGTTGTCACCCGTGCCTCGGCCGGCAGAGGGCGGACGCGTGAAGGAACAGGCAGTGGTGTGTTCTTGCAGTGTTTAATGGCCGTCCCACTAAAATTAAGAAGTGCCTCTCAGAGCATCCTGTGTGCACATATCACACACTTAAGGTGCAGTTGCCAGCGTCACCCAGCTCGCCTCCCTGGCCGCTGTCTCCGCCCGCTCTGAGCTCTCCGTGTGCAGGAAGAACGTGGTCCTCACCCATCGCCCACGTGGGACACACTGGACACGTCCCCCTGCCCCACCGCAGAACCCCACAGCAGCTGTGAGACCTGCCAGGCTGCACTGCACACGTGGGTGCTGTTCTGGGAAGCGGGGTCCCCAGCCAGAGCTTGATGTTACAGCACTGGCAGGGGGGATGCCCAGGTCTGGGGTCCTGGTGGACGTGGGCTCTCAGTGAACAGCCTCACCCTGGCCGGAGCACCTGCTGCTGAGCACCTCTTCCCGCGGTCTGACCACCACCACAAACAGAGGCCCAGGGTTTCTGCCTGCACTGCCTTTTTTTTTTGTCTTTTTTTGAGACAGGGTCTCACTGTGCAGTTCAGGCAGGCCTTGAGCTCCCAACGATCCTCCTGCCTCAGCCTCCTGTGAGCAGGATTACAGGCGTGCGCCACCACGACCCGCCTCCACACCGCTTTCTTAGTGTGTGACCTTCCAGGGTGGGAGGCTCCTGGGGCAGGAGATGCGGCTGGGTGCTCACCATGGATGCCTAGCACATGCAGAGCTTGATGGCCAAGCATTCGGGTCCCACAAGGTCCTTGCTGCAGGGGGACAGGGTGGCATGGCTTGGGGCTCACCCTTCTTGGGGGCTGGATGTACCTCCTGGGGCCCAGGACCCCAGAGAACTCCTGGACGGGGTGGGCAATGCTAAGGCCGGCTGGCTGCCTGTCTGGAGCAGGCGGGTCCGCTTGGGTGCATTTACGGAGCTCAGAAAACCAGAAAGCCTTTCTGGGCCAGCAGGACGTCAGGATCACCAAGGATGACCACAGCAAGGCCGTGCAGAGACTTGGGCCTGGCCTTCCAGAAACCCCAAGTCCTGCAGGCGAGGGGATGTGCAGCTGGCTTGCCCTGGGAGCGCCTGTGTGTCCGGCCCTCTGTGTCACGGACGATGCAGCTCCTCGGGGGACCAGAGGCTGCTGCAGGGCTCCATCGTCCCAGACGGGGACAGAGGACCACGGATGAGCAGTCGCCCGCTTGGTTCAGCATGTGGCATCAGAATCACGAGCATGGGACTGGCGGAGCCGACATCCACCGTGAGGGGCACAAGCTCACCCGAGGGTGAGAGGTCAGCCCCACCAGAGGGGACGGTGGCCAGTCACCTCGGGCTGAGGCCCTGGGCTTCACATGGGGGTCAGTACAGCTGTTACCTCCCTGGAAGCCCCTCTTCCCATGGGACCCTAGCAGCAGCCGGCGTCCCGAGACAGCACGGCCAAGGTGACGGTGCCCCGCTGGTGCTGCAGGATGGCCACAGCTTGCTCGTGGGTGACGCCTTCCAGGCTCTCGCCATTCACAGCCAGAATCTGATCACCACGCTTCAGGCGCCCGTCATCTGCGGCGGCTCCCTACGAGCAAGAACACTGGGCTGAGCGGGCAGAGGTACACAGGCAGCTGGCAGGAGAAAGGGCACCTTGGTGCCGGCTGAAAGCGACCGGCTCAGAGCTCTGGGGCAGATGCAGTGGGTGCCCAGAGCGCCAGTGACCCCTTGTAGTTGGCCTTGCAGCGGATGGCGGGCAGTGACGCCGGTTCTGTTTCCAGAGCTTTGCTTGCATGAGCGCCTGCACCTGCCCCACGTGGGGGGCACAGACTCGGGAGAGGCAGAGGTGGCGTGGATATAGTTGCAGTGACCCCGCCATGGAGAGACGGGGCAGTGTAACAGCCATGCTGCCTTGCTTAGAGCTCCAACCACCCTTACATGGGACATGGGCTCCCCGGGACCGTGGCCCTGGCCCCAGACAGCTCCGCATGGCACTCCTCACTGGCAGCTGCTACCTCCCTGCAGTGCAGGCCAGGAGTCCATAAACGAGGTCCTATGGGGCTGGGGACCCTGTCTGACATGAGGTCAGGCTCTGCTAGAGGTGCAGCTGTGTGCACTGCCTGCCCAGGCCCCAGGAGTCCTGGAGGGCAGGGTGTGGGGATGCAAGGACTCCGGGTGCAGGGGTGTGAGGTGCAGGGGTACAGGATGTGGGGTGCAGGGGTCTCAGAGTGCAGGGTCTCAGGGTGCAGGGGTGTGGGGTGCAGGGGTACGGGATGTGGGGTGCAGGGGCCTCAGGGTGCAGGGTCTCAGGGTACAGGGGTGTGGAGTGCAGGAGCACAGGGTGTGCGGTCTCAGGGTGCAGGGGTGTGAGGTTCAGGGGTACAGGATGTGGGGTGCAGGGGTTTCAGAGTGCAGGGTCTCAGGGTGCAGGGGTACAGGATGTGGGGTGCAGGGACTCAGGCTGCAGGGGTGTGGGGTGCAGGGGCACAGGGTGTGGGGTCTTAGGGTGCAGGGGTGTGAGGTGCAGGGGTATGGGATGTGGGGTGCAGGGGTGCAGGGTGTGGGGTCTCAGGGTGCAGGGGCACGAGGTGCAGGGGTGCGGGGTGCCAGGGGTGGGGCCTGGACGGTCAGCTGGGCTCCCAAGCCTCAGTGTGAATCCTGCAGTGAGGATCCCCAAAACACACCCGTACCACGGCTGAGGGACTTGCAGTTCAACAGCTTTACCTAAACCCATGAAGGATGTCCTGTCAGTGTTACTCTGACACAGGATCAAACCAGAGTTCCTGGATGAAAATGGTTTTAGTTTTTTTTTAATTTATTTTTTACTTTTCTGCAGCACTGGGGGTTAAACCTGGGGCCTCCATGTTGAGCAACATCCTAAGTTCTTTTTAAAATTTTTTGAGACAGGGTCTTTTAAGTCAATAAATTGCCCAGGCTAGTCTAGATCCTGCGATCCTCCTGCCTCAGCCTCCTGAGTTCTGGGATGGCAGCCGTGCGCCACCACACCCGGCATGGGTCCATTATTTTAAAGAACCCTTTCCACTGGTCAGTGTGGGGGGTCTCCTATGAAATTCGGAGGAAATAAGCTCTCACATACGTGGTCACATATGCGCTCACACACAGTCACACACATGCATACACATAAGCACTCATGAAACACATGCTCACACAAGGCGTGCTCACACACACATGCACACAGACATGCTCACACACACATGCACGCAGACATGCTCACACACACATGCATGCAGACATGCACACATGCACGCATCCATGTTTAACCTACGGCCAAGCAGCAGACACAAAGCACTTAAAAATCTCCCCAGGATTTGATGATAAACGGAAGTAGGGGAAAAAGTGAGATACCTTTGCAGACACAGTCTTGACGTAGACTGGCAGATCTCCGTGGGGACTTCCATAGCCCCCCACGATACTGAACCCCAAGCCTTCCGAGCCTCTCTCCAAAGTAATCATCTTAGCGGGGGGTGTCCTGAAAGCACAGTGCGAGCAGTTAAGCCCGGGAAGCGTGAGCGTGGTGGTTCACCTCCAAGGAGAGATGAGACACTTTCAGCCTTGGGCCCCTGGCGAGACCTGGGAACTCGATTCTAAATCTCAGGTCAATGCCCCATGGCTCAGACTTTCTTGGGCATGAAACCCACTGCTTTCTGATAAAAAAGTCATGATCCCGAGATTTCCAAAACACCCTTCTTCATGTGCTGGTACTCTTATTCTGACAGGGCATCTAGTCCAAGCTGGCCTTGGACTTGAGATTCTCTGCCTCAGCCTCCTGAGTGCTGGCATTAGAAATGGAGGCCACATGTGTTTTTTTTTTTTTTTTTTTGGCGGCACTGGGGATGGAACTCAGGACCCTGTGCTTAGCTAGGCAGGCGCTTATTCCACTGAGCTATATCCCCAGCCCGGAGGCCACATGTGTGGTTTAGGTTACTTCCTCCCCGCCCCCAGGCCTGGGGCTCGAGCCCAAGCTCTCACGTACATTAGGCAACTGCTCTATTACTGAGCTTCATTCCCAGCTCTTTAAAAAAAATTTCATTTGAGTCAGGCTCTCAGCAAGTTGCCCCAGGTGGCCTTGAATTCCTGATCCTCCTGCTTCTGCCTCCTGAGTAGCTGAGATTACAGGCGTGCACCGATACACCCAGCCCCCAACTGTGTTTCTGTTTGGTTTCGGTACTGGGCATTGAACCTGGGCCCTGTACACTGAGCTACCTCCCCAGCCCACGTGCAGTTTCGAGACGGGGTCCAGCAGGTTGTTAAGCTGCCCAGGCAGGGCTGGAATGTGCAATCTTCTTGCCTCAGCCTCTCTGAGTGCTGGGATTCCAGGTATGCCCTAGTCCCAGACTCTGCCCTGGGAGACGGGATGAGACAGGCAGCCAGCAGACAGTGGCCCGTGCCCACAGCCAGGGTGCAGCTCAGGAGGCAGCAAGGTCAGGATTCCGGGCACCTGCAGCCCTGTAAGGAGGAGGCACGGGCACCGCCTCTGGGCAATAGGAGTGCTTCGGCCAGCCTGGGCTGCAGGGACACCTGCATGGGGCAGGGAAACTCTGTGTCCTGCAGGGAAACCAGTGGGATCTGGGAAGCACCCTGTGCTGTCCCCTCTTTCCCACAGCCAGCACCCAGCCTGGGAGGTGCTCAGGGCTTGGTCCTGGGGAGAGGGCCCGGGGCCAGGGGACTCACTCTGCATCCTCTGAGGGGTGATCAGTGCCAGGTGAGCTGGGGTGTTGGCCTGCAGACATGCTCTCCAGCTGGGTTGCAATGGCACCGATGTTGGTGTCAGCCACAACCTGGGGACAGAAAAGCGTGTGAGAGGAGTGGGCACTGCCCAGGGCTCAGTCCTTTGCCCAGTGTGCCTGCACCCACTTGAAGATCCAGGGAGAGCCTTGGCCTTTCCTGCATGTGGCATCAGGGACCCAGGCTCAACCCTCTCCCTGCTGAGTCGCCCCAGTCTTCCTGACCTCACTGTCTAGAGCCGCAGGGGTGGGTCTGCAGCTTTGCCCCTTTTCTGCTGCAGGTTTTCCTCGTTACCCTGCAGCCAAAGGCTCACCCGAGGATGTTGTGGATGCTGCTGCCAAGCTGCATCTCCACCCAATTCCAGCCCACGTGCCTCTCCTGACCGGCTCTGCTCAGGGTGCCTGTTGGGCACCCGAACCCACTGTCCATGTCTGCACTCCTCATCCCTGTGGGCTCCCCACCTCCAACACCCCGTGTCATAGTGTTCTGCTTCCCTCAGCATCTCATCCCCTCTGGCCCTAGCATGGCTCTCAGTCCTGTCCAGCACTGCGATGCCTTGGCCCTCAGTGCCGAGCTGACTCTGCTGCAACCACTTGGCCCCGACATTGCCTCGTGTCTGCCTGTCCTGCATCCTCCTGTGTCCGCGTCCCCGAGGCCTGGCTGGCACACAGCTGCCATCTGTGTCTGCACAGCGAGCATCCTCCTCTCGGTCCTCCGCACAGCACCGAGCACACTGTCTCAGCCGCTCCTGCTCTGGCCCCTCCTCTGTGCCCTCTGAGAAGGCACCTCTCTGCCTTCCTGCGCCTGCCTGTTCTCCCATCCACAGTGTGTGGCTGGCCTGCCGGGGAGGTCTGAGACGGAAGGGACCCTGTGTGCCAGGTGCTCTCTCTGCTGCCCTGCACCATCCCATGGGCCCTCCCTGCCCAGTGCCATGCCACCATGTCACCACCTGAAGATCAGCCCAGGCCTGGGACTGTGGGCACCTGAGCTCACAGCCCCGCATCCCCCAGCTCAGCCGCTGTGCTTGAGGCCACCCCACAGGCTGCCCCACTGAGGAGAGGAAACTCACGCCCCAGGTGCCATCTCCCCACTCTAGCATGGGCTCATCTGTCTCCAGGGCAGCACTGGGTATGGCACAGCTGCAGATGCCGACTTTCAACAGCCACTGGCAACTGCACTGTGCACCCAGCCTACACTCGCCCACTGCAGCCCTTGCCAACTGCACTGGCCTGGCCCACAGCAACCCTTTCCAACAGAGAGAGAATGAGGGGCCCCTCCTTGCTGACCCTGCAAGCTGGAACACGGCTTGGGGGTGCCTGGGTCCTGCCAGCTGCCTGCTCCTCTGTGGCCCCTGGTGCTCCTCCTGGACACCAGGTCAGCACCCCTCACGCAGCCTGTGGCCACCTCATTCTGCTCGGCCTCTTGGTTTTCTCTCCATAGTCTGTTTTTCTTCCCTTCCTTCCTCCCTCCCTCCTTCCCTTCCTTCTTTCTCTCTTCCTTCCTTCCTTCCTTCCTTCCTTCCTTCCTTCCTTCCTTCCTTCCTTCCTTCCTTCCTTCCTTCTTTCCTTCCTTCCTTCCTTCTTTCGCTCTCTCTCTCTCTCTTCCTTCCTCCCCCCTTTCTTCTGTTTAACTTTTCTGAGACTGGGTCTATATAGGTCAGGCTGGCCTCAAACTCAGAGCGATCCTCCTGTCTCACTCTCCTGAGGACAGGACGACCACCATGCTCGGCCCCGGCAGAATCCCCTTTGGGTGGGAGACTGTCTTCCCCGGCTGCTCCTCAGCCTCAGTGCTTCAGCAGTTACCCAGGAAGGACTCATGGAGTGAACCAGGCAGTGTGAAGCCTCCTTGAGCAGAGACCGAGGACGGGGCTGCCAGACCCCTGCAGCACAGTGAGGCCGATGGGTGCAGGAGAGGCTGGGGTCCTGGGGGGGCGGGAGACACATGGTCTGCAGCGACAGTTTCAGGAGGGGGTGGTGTGTTGTCTGGGTTGGAAGGCGGGGCCAGTGCGGACACCTCGGGTCCCCCAGCTGCGAGGCGCTGGGCTGCGTGGTGCTGACCACACACACAGCAGGAGGACAGCGGGCAAGGACAAGGCCGTCCCGGTTTCTGATCCAAGGGACAGGGCGGCACCATGTGCTCCCGGGTCCCCAGAAGGCAGGACGAGCCTGGAGCAGGGCAGCGGGAATGCTGATGAACAAGGGCCAGCAGCCGGAGGCTCCAAAGAGAGAGTTTGCTGTGGAATGCTATCCTGTCCTCTTCCCCTGCCCTTCCCCTCCCCACTCCCTCTGGTGCTGCAGATGGAACCCAGGCCCCTGCCGCACCCCAGAATCATCTTGCACTTTATTATTATTATTATTATTATTATTATTATTATTATTATGATTGAAACAGGGTCTCGCTGTGCAGTTCAGGCTGGCCTTGGGCTCACTTTGTGGCTCAGGCTGGTTTCAAACTCGCAACAATCCTCCTGCCTCAGCCCCCCGGAGGGCTGGGATTACAGGCCTGCACCACCACGCCCGACCTACCATTATTATTATTATCCCCCCCACCCCGCCCCAGTAGAAAAGCACTGTCTGTCCCGGGCGAGCCTGGGACCTAGGCCTCTCCTCCTGGGTGGGGTGGGCTGGGGATCTGCTGAGAGCAGAAGTCGGGGAGGGGCCCCGGCTGCCGCGGGCTCCAGATCCTCTCGCACCGGCTCTCAGATTGCCGGCTCTCAGATTGCAGGCCGGGCCTCTCCCCCCCGCCCCCGCGGCGTGCTGGACCTCAGGCCAAGCCCGGCCTGGCCTTCGGAGCTTGTAGGTGGGGCTCGCACCCCGGCCTGGAGGCCTCTCTGGTCTGTCTTCTGTTTGTTTTTTTTGTTTGTTTGTTTTCTTATTTTTTTGGCGCTGATGCCACAAATAGGAATCAGGCAACGAGGACCGGCGCCACCTGGTGGTGGGAGCAGCTGCACACGACTCCGTCTCCAGACCCGGGCCCCTGGAGCGGGGCAGTCGCAGCTCTGGGTGCACACGCTGACCTGAGCCACCGCGCGAAGAGGGAAGTACTCCCATGTCTCTAGCCCCGCCGCCCCGCCCCAGCTCCAGCCCGGGCCGCGTCCCTCTTTCGGCCGTAACTGCCAGGCTCCCTCCCCTGCAGCTGTGTTCACCGCTTTCCTGTTCCACCCTAGATTGCACCAGAGGCACACACAGTCCACACTGCACCCCAAGGCTAGGTCGGCTCAGGGGCCTGTGCCACTGGTCCAGGGTGCGCCCCACTAGCCGTGCCACGTGCTTTCCTGGCAGCCGGGCACCCCAGCACCCACAGAACACCCTCTTCAACGTTCAAGACCTCTGGGCCGGCCTGGCTTGCACCCGCTCACCCTGAGCACATCTGCTGGGCTGCCTGGGCCCGGCTAAGCGGTGGTGTGGACGGTCCCAGCCCAGATGCCCAGGCGGATGGATGCTAAGGAAGGGATTCGGGTGCTGTCCATGGGACAGGGTGTGAACAGCTCAGGCAACAGTGCAGCGCCAGCAGCACCCTGGCTACCGGGCATCCCGGGTGTGGAGGCTGAGGCAGGAGCCCTGCTGCCCGTGGGATTGGACTTTTTGGGTTCTCTCCTAGGTTTTATTTTTCCAGAATGTTTCTGTGTGCACTGGATAAAAGACTGGAAAGTATCGCTCATGATCAAAATGCCCACCACGCACCGGGGGCACAGTGAGCTTTCCTCCTGCAGAAACGCACCAGTGATATCTATGCTCAGATGCCTATCTTGGCACTTGGCACCTTTGCTTTGCAGTACTGGGGTTGACACCAGAGACTTCACACTGAGCTACGTCCCAGCCCTCTCCCTTCTGAGACAGGGTCTTCCTAGGTTGCTAAGTGGTCCTGGGCAGGTTTAAACTTGCAATCCTCCTGCCTCAGCTTCCCAGAATGCTGGGATTGTAAGTGTGACTCACTACACCTGGCTTGAAATTTATCATCTTGATGACTGCTACTGGCTCCCTGCTGAAACAGGTAAAAATTTAGTTTGCCAAACGCTCTCACTGAACTTCCATGTAACTGTATATGCATCTAAAATTTCCACTTCTGTTGTGGTGCCGGGGCTTGAGCCCAGGGCCTTGCATATGCAAGGCAAGGTTCTGTCCTTCAGCTGCCCCAGCTCTTAACTTTTATATTTTAAAATAATGCTTCCTTCCTATGTTTCTAAATTATATTCAAACCTCTGCAGTTTCAACAGTTCCCAACAATTTTTCTTTTTATTTCAATTTATAAAATTCTTTTTCATATAGAGTATATCATTTAAAAGTCAAAATAACTTTAGTTCTTTTTCTCCCCGGTACTGGGGATGGAACCCAGGGCCTTCACCCTGAACAACAGCCCCGGCTCAGATTTACTTTTTATTTTGGGTTGTGCTGAGTTTCAAACTTGTGATTCTCCTGCCTCAGCCTCCCAGAGTGCTGGGATTGCAGATGTGCTCCACTGTGCCCAGTGCATTGCACAGTATTTAATAAAAGAGTCCTGTTTCCTTCCCCTGTTATAGGTCCTCCTGAAAATTATTTTCAGCCATGTTAGCTGTTTCTTCTAGTATTTGCTTCCCTATTTCTAGATGACACTAGTTTATTTTATTTTTATTTGACGTAACTTTCCAGTACCAGTCCCTGGCGCGTGTGTTGAGGCATCTCTTCCTGCACAGGCTCTCACACCCGGTCCCACCATGCCGCCTGCTGATGTTGTTACTGACGCAGCAGGGCTTGGGCTGCTTCTGGAAGGCCACAAGCTCCTCAGCTGAGCCTGTGGGTGCCGAGGGTCCCTAAATGCCGCAGGGCAGGAGCTCGGTGGAGACAGTGCAGGAACCGCTCTGCACTCGCGAAGGATGGAGAGGTGCAGGGAGGGCGAGAAGTGGGAGGAACAAAACCCCGCGCAGAGGCAGCCCTGAGGATGTGAGCACCGGACACCACCAACATGCACTCCTGAGAGGAAAAATTACAAAGAGAAAAGTGACAGTGTGCGTCTCGACTTCCATGTGGCACCTGTGTCCCTCAGGACCTCAGGGCTTGGACAGCGCCTTGCCAGGCTCCTCACGTGGCCATGCTGATTGCTGAGGGCTCAGGGTGGGAGGCCAGGGCATTTCCGCCACTCTGGGCCTCCTGCAGGTCACAATGGCCTTGTCCAGACCCTGGCAGCTCCAGCAGGTCCCTGGTAGCTGCCTGACCCTGGAAGAGACTTGGGGTGTCCTGGCCACTCCAGCTTGCCTGTTCATTCTGAGTCACCTGGAGCTGGGGTCGCAGGCCTAAGCACCCTGGGGAGAAACGGAAATGCAGACAGCCTGGCAGCTGAGACTTTGTGCCCAAGTCCAGGACGGTGGCCACATGTGGCCCAAGGCCAGCAGCACACTCCGCTCCACCTCGGCTTCAGCCTAGACTTTGTACCTCAGCCCAGAACGGCGGCTACACCCAGCCCAAGCCTGGCAGCGCACCCCTGCTCTGCCTCAACTTCCTCCCTAGGAAACCACGAGTGATTGCTGGCACTTCCAGGTACAGGCCACACCGGGGGCCGAGCCTTTCTACCCACATCTGTCTGTCATTTGTCACTGTGAAGGCGGGGCCCACTCCGGCCTAGGGCTCGTGTAACATTACGTGCGCCTTGTCCATGAACGTGCTCACGCTGGGCCGGTGACTACACTGTAACCGTGTCTCCATGTAAGTGCACTGTTCCCAAGGTTAATACTTAGCAAGCATCTTAGTTTTTACATATTTATCATTAGTTCACCCCATACACCCCAGTGGACCTGGAATTTCTGATCTGTGACAAATATTGGACAATTGGTCCTTCTTTTTTCCTCTTCAATTCAGAGGCCTTTCTCCTGAAACTCTTCCATCCCAGCGTGGGCAGGTGTGCTCTGCGTGCTGTGTTTATGAGCTCCTGCTGCTCTCACTGCGCTCACTTGCTGGAGCGAATCCTGCAGTACTTCTCTCAGGAAGACACTGATGAAGTGGTCAGGTGCTGTTCTAGGCCCTCTTGTTCTCTTGTAGGTAATGTACACAGTGGCTCTGAGGTTTTAGCACGTATCATCCTGGTACCATCTATCCCGGTTATTGAGCGGGGGCCTCCGGTGTCTCTCCTGCGTGCACGCATGCTTCTGACAGCGCCACCTCGTGAACAGCGGCTCCAGCCGCCTCACCCTACCAGCCTGAGGCTTCCTCCTGACCTCCAAGCCCCCGCCCTCCGCTCATCCACCTGTTTCCATTCACTGACTGAATGACGGCCAGCAGCTTTGGCGGGGCGGTGGAGATTCCGCACTTGAGGCCTCACAGCTACCCACCCCTCTGCTCCCGTGCCCACAGCTCCTCCGGCTCCCCACCCCGGCACCCCGCCTGGGTCCCCAGCAACAGTGTCACCAGTGGCATCACCAAGCATGCTCCACGAGTCTCGTTTGGCTGACGCCACCTGTACCCAGCAACCGCAGAGCTGTGGAATGTTTGGAAACCCAGAAGCGGTCTGCAAGTTCCAACCCTGATGTGTCCTTTGATATCCCATGTTGTCAAAGAAAGACATAAGGACAGAAGCAAAACAAAATTCCCAGCAGAGTACAGGTTTCCTAATTTTGTACAAAGCAAGTTTTATAAACTGAGAGTGGTGGTGCACATCTGTAATTTCAGTACTCTGGGAGGCTGAGGCAGAAGGATTGCAAATTTGTGCCCAGTCTGTAACTCAGTGATTTAGTGAGGCCCTGTCACAAAATAAAAAGTTAAAAACAGCCTGGGGTGTAGCTCAGTGGGCAGGCTCTGGGTTCCACCCCAGTACCACAAACAACAGCAACAACAAAACCCCAAAACATTTCATAGTAATTCCATAGACAAAAGAATGGAACAAGGCATACAAACCATAGAAGCAAATAAAATTGAGAATACAAAAAACATTTAAAAGAGCCAGTGAATCTTACTGATCTCTCATTAGCTGGAAATAAGAAACCCTCAGACTTTTGGGGGAGAAATACCCACCCCCTGGGTCAGCCCAGCCCTGACCTCCTCCGTCTGCCCAGCAGCCTTGCCTGGGCTTCAGGGGCACCAGTCACAGAGACAACACAGTCTTCCCTGCTGCCTGCCCATGGGCCAACTCAGCCACTGACGAAACCACTGCCCTGTGCCCAGGGGTACAGGTGGGTGGCAGCTGTCCTGGAGTTGCTCCGAGTCCACTGTTCTAACCAAAATGAGTGCAGATGATGTGTGGGAAGGCGCTGGTGCTGGGCCTGAGTCTCCCTGGGTTTGTGCTCTGGCTGTTGGCAGCCTGCACATAACGATGCCACTGTCATGACCTCGAAGGACCCCAAAATCTTAACAGCTCGTATTAGAAAAAAAAGTCACCACCAACACAGTGCATACAAAAGAGTGTTCTGAAATCAAAGTCTATTTTCTTCTTAAAATATGGAGAGAGGAAGAAATAAGCAACTCTTGCAAAGCATGCTGGAAGTAGCAGCCAGGCTGGAGCCGTGCTGATTCTGTAAGGGGCAGCATGAATGAATCTGCGCTCAAGGGATTTTTTTTTTCACTTTTTTTTTGTCTTGAGACAGGGTCTCACTATGCAGTTCAGGCTGGCCTTGAGCTCACTTTATAGTCCAGGGTGGTCTCGAACTCGCAATGATCCTCTTGCCTCAGCCTCCTAAGAGCTGGGGTTACAGGCATGTGCTACCATGCCCAGCTTTTTTGACTTTTTGAGACAGGCCCAGGCTGGCCTCCAACTCACAGCAATTTTCCTGCCTCAGCTTCCTGAGTGCTGGGATTGCAGTAGTGTGCCCCCATAATCAGGCAAGGCACTTTTCAAACTGGGTTAATGCTGTGCTCTCACACTGTGACTCAGGGGTGCTGATTAGCCCCAGGCCCAACTGTGCACACACCCCACCCCCATGCAGCCTGGCCGGGGTGTCTTACTACTTCTCTGTCAGGAGGCGGTATGGGCTGGTGGCGTCAGTGCGAAGAAGCAACAGTGCCCAAGTTCCCACAGGATGAGCCACCCATACATCTACCCACACTGTGCAGCCTGGTGCCTCACAGGACAGCCTGCTGTGGGAGACTCTGGGGTCGGCAGTCTCGGAGGACAAGCAGGTGGCCAGCCAGGCCAAGGGATAGGGGGACAAGGAGCCACTGTCCATGCATAGGGAGGACCTGGGCTGTCCACGCAGCATGCTGGTTCGTGTTCTGTGGAAACGCGGGGTTGGGGGACCTATGCATTCACTCCCTGCTAGCCACGGGAGGACCCCAGGGTTGTCCAGCACCCTGCATGTACACTGAAAGTCCTTTCCCTTCATAGAGGCCCTTGGGGTGCTGTGGACCCAGACCCCTGGTGAGAGTGCCGTGGCGGGTTCTCCTGGGAATGGCTTACCATCCAGGTTCCCACTGTCTGCATGGCTTGCTGTGGCTTTGTCCTCTAGCTCAAAACCTCACAGCACCTCAGCAGAAGTCGATGTCAGACAGATGCCTGCATGTCTGGGCGTGTGGAACCCAGGCTGGTGCTGCCCACCATGGGGAGAGAGGGCCGGGGCTTGCAGCCTCCTGCCTCCTAGTGTTTGTCTCTGCGTCCCTGGACAACCCTCAGGGCAGCTGGTCATGGTCACAGCTTTCCCCGCTGATAGCTGTGTGAGCGTGACAGTGCCAACAGCTACCCATGCTGCCCAGGAGGTGCTCTCTGCCTCTGAGCACCAGAAGAGACAGCCCTCGGCAGCCGGGCCCACCTACTCACAAACCAGATTCACAGCACGAGGGAAGCCAGAAGCCTCGATTTATCACTCGAAGCAGAGTAACCCCCTTGTGACGCGCTTGTGAAATCACACTCACTGCCGTGTGGTGACACTGAAAAATTTCTGAACAGTAATGATTTCCTGCTGTCAGCCTGCCTCACTCCCAGCAGCAGGCCTGCAGGTGGCCGTGCCCACGCCAGCCGCTCTGCCTCCCACCAGCCACTTATCACCCGGCACCCTCAGGATGGCATCGATCGTACCTGCAGGACGATGCGGCCGAAGGCATTCTTCAGCATCGCCACTGCGTCCGCGTGCGACCGCCCCTCCAGAGGCTGCCCATTGATGCTGATGATGCGGTCTCCAACCTGGGGGACGAGAGCAGAGGAAAATCACCGCCACGAAGACAAACCTCAGTCCCCCTGCGCGTCTCGTTCCCACCACGGCCACTGTGAAGGCCCCGTGTTTCCACGGGGCACGTGTGTGCGAGGTGAGGGCTTCTTTGGCTTCTCCCGCACACAGAGGCACCAGAGGAACAGGAGGGCTCAGGGCTGAGTGGCAGGATGCGGGAAGAGTGCTGCTCCCCGGGGCTCTGAGGCGGGTGCCGAGCAGTCTCTGCTTTGCATTTCTACCTCAGTCAACATGAAGGGTGAAGCAGAAAGTCATAATTTTTTTTTTTAATTTGCTGGGGGACGATTCCAAGGTGGCTCAGGGTGAAAGCTAACGTGGGTTAGAAGGAGGTGGCAAGGAGGGAAGGGTTTTGATTTTACCAAGGGGCTGCAGCTGCTTCTTTTACCAAGAGGCTCAGGTACAAACTCAAGCATTTTCACAGACCTGAGCCTCATGAACCTCAGGCATAGAGCTCCTGGTGCTGCTGAAGCGCGGCTGTAGCTCTGGAGTCAGCTCTGCATGAGGCCCTCCCTGACCCCCGTACGACCCACCACCATCCCAGCCCGCTTACTTTGAGCCTCTGCGTCCGCGCTGCTACCCCGCTGGCCTGGATCATGGCAATGAAGACAGGGACGTCCCCGAGGGGGCTGCCCTTGCCGCCCGCAATGCTGATCCCAAGTGCATCACTGAGCTCCTAAGAAGGAAAACGCAGGCCTGCATTAGCACAGAGCCACCAGGTGTCACAGACTGCTGCTACACAAATGCCCCCGACACCACGCCAACTCTGAGAACCTCAGGCGGGTGGAACACCCTGGGCTCAGCTTGGTGCTGGATGGTGACCAGCCCGGAGAAGCTGATGTCTCAGTGCCCTCTCCATGGGCAATGTGGAAGGTGCTCAGGGCCTCAAGGCCAGTGTTAAGATTAGAAGGGACAGTTGTCAGGCATGGTGGTGCACACCCGTAATCCTAGCTCTTGGGAGGCTGAGGCAGGAGGATCTCCGCTGTGAGTTCAAGGCCAGCCTAAACTACATGGTGAGAACTAGTCTCAAAAAAAGAGGAAATTAAACAGCATACATCCCACCTGCAGAAAAGCACAAGAAATCATAGCTAGAGGAGGAAATTAAAGCAAAACCCTCTACCACCCACTGTGCAGGGCAGCAGCCTGGTGAGTGTGTGCTCATGCAGTGTCTGTGACAAAGCCACCACAGGCAGGTGCTTCCCAACGCACTGTACAAGTGGGCCACAGCAAGGGGTCTCAGCAGGGAAACAGATCACAGTGTCCCCAAGATGGCCCTGAGGAGACCTGGCACATGCCCACTCTGTCTGGATCACCGCGGTCCTATTCTACAGTCCACTAAGAGAAGGTTGACAGGTTCCAGCTCTGGCCTCTCCTGCTGGTGACAAGGAAGAATTGCTGAGAAATGCAAAAAATGCCATGGCTGCAGCTGCTTGGTAGGAGCTGGGCTGGTGTGTGCGCCCGGCCACCCCGGGGGCTCAGGGCCCAGGCGGCTGCTGCCTGTCTGCAGGGCACACATGCATGCAGGGCCTGACATGTGCAGTGGTGAGGCGTGCTCTGCCCCAGGTCTGCAGGGACCATGGGGGAGGGGCGACACAGAAGCCTCAAACACCAGAGGCAGAAATGAGCGGGAAACATAAGACAATATTATTAAGATCTCAGAGGGAGGGAATCTAGGGAGCAAGCTGGCTTTACCCACGCCAGGGTTTCCGATGGGTCCCTAACTGTGCGTTGCAGACCCATTTACATTCTGCAGGGGGCGCCTGAGAGGCCCCTGTGGTGGAAAAGACCGGGGACACAAAAGGTCAGCATCATCCTTGTGCAGCCAACAGGTGCAGCTGCGCTTTCACAGCCTCTTGTGGGGTAGAGGGCAGCGTTGATCAGGGCAGAGGCTGTCTCACACACACACGTGTGTGTGCAATGGAGTAGATGTGACTTGTAGAGGAAGTCACATTGGCCACCTCTGTGTTCCACTGCATTTCCCTAGGCCTGTTTCCAAGGCCCATTTTCTGCATTGGTTTTGTAGCAGAAAAACCAATATCAAAGCAAATGGAAGACTTTGCACTGAGGAGTGAGAAGGCAACTTTTATTACGCTAGCTGGCTGGGGAACCCAGGTTCAAGTCACCAGCCCAGAGTCCGGTTTGAGCTCAGTTTAAATCTGGTTTGTGAGTGAGTACAAAGCTGATGGCAGGTTATTACATGATTGGTTACATGGAATGCACTAATTACGTCATACACTGTCAGGCAGGTTTGCACAGGAATATTCTGGGTGGGTGGGATCTGAGAAGGGTAGATAGAGTTGAAAGTGTCCTTGCCCAGGCCAGTCTCCCCCAAACATGACGGCCTTGAAGTCCTTGAAGCAAGCTGGAATCACTGCGTATTTTTAAAACACAAGCTGGACATGATCAGTTTGACCCACACGTGGTTAAAGGGGAGCATCTGGGCCTGGACAGTCTAGGCTGGCTACATGACAGGCAGCATGCACACAGTCACGGGCTATCAACTGGTTTCTAACTTTTGTTACAATGTGCCTACAAATCTGTTATTCTCTATGTGTTTCCTAACACTCTGAATGTGCGCTCACACCCAAGAGACCATGTTGAGGGAAATGTGAATTTTCTGCAAACCCACTGCAAGCAGAGCAGAGACAGCGAAACCTCGACTTACCCTGACAATCTCCACTGTCCTGGGCTCCGTGTCTGTGCCTGCAACACAGAAGCAGACGTGAGCCGCTCCAGCTCTGGGGACCCAGCCTGCAGTGGCCTCGTCCTCAGGCCTGTCATGGAGGCATCATGGCCGTGACCATGTGGCTGTGACCCAGAACTCTGAGGGGCAGTGTTTCCTGCTATAGTCAAGGCTACCCTCTACCCAGCAAGAGACTATGAGAGCTCCTGTCCTAGCCTCCTCTCTGGACAATGACTTCTGATCCCCTCTCTCCCCCTGCCCCCAATGCTGGGGACAGAGTCCAGCTAGACAAGGGCAGTCCTGCCAAGCTTCTCCCACCCACCCTATGGTCTCGAGGTTCTTGTGGTCTATGACCTGTAGCAGGTGCCACTCCCTCCCAAGCAGGCCTTTCAGAAGGAGGCCTGGTCTTGGCTGGGCATGAAGACTTAAAGCTGTCTGAGTGAAAGGACAGCATGTTTTGAAAACACGAATATTTTCGAACTGGGTGACAGTGTGTTTTGCTGGGCACAAGCGGTACCTGGACTCTTCTGCATAGGACCTGTAGCTCTTCGGGCTCCAACCAGGCTCTGTAGGCTAGCAAAGACCGGGGCCAAGGCAGGTGGGCAGCTGCTGTGTGTACCACGGAGGTCCTCCTGGAAGGCAGAGCCAGTGGTCACCATGTACAGATTGTATGGGTCCCAGAACCATGCTGTCACTATGATGCCAGGTGCTGGGGTCCCCTGACTACCTCGCAAAAGGTGCCAAAGAGGCCAAGAAGGAAACCCCAGATGGTCAGTCTCCTCTGCCCACCAGAACTCAGTGGCCTCCACCTTCATAAGGTACAAGGACACCTGAGGGACTGTGTGTCCCTCCCGGCTGGCCCCCTGGTGCTGGCAATAGCAGCCAAGCTTGCAGTTGTCTCGGGTCACCATGGGCACTGTGTCCCACACATTTGCTAAGATACGTATAAGAAACCTTGGTCGACAGCACCTGGGCCTCAACTGTAGGAGAATCAGCCAACAGGAAGGGGAAAAAGGCTTGTTTTAGGGATGCATTGCTTTTTAGTCTCAAAAAGTTTCCCACCACCAGTAATCATTTAATCCAAGCTGCTATACCTCTG